>JADRCD010234184.1:15199-30028 GCA_019843815.1 Montemys delectorum
CTGGTGCTCAGAGATGGTCAAATCAGGGAGTGGGGTCCCTTGGAACTAGAGTTAAAGATGGTTGTGACATACTATATGGGTATGAGGAGCAATCCTTGGTCCTTTGCAAGAACCAGTGCTCTTAAATGCTGAGCTACTCTCCAGCCCCATGTTATTATTTTACATGTTGAGGAAAAGTGGGTATGAAGAGCTGGTGGTTCAAATGTACAGAGCTGTGATATGTGGTAGTTCTGCTCATATCAATAGAACTAAATATGAACAATGAGAGTACAAAATTTTCCCTTTTTATGATTCTTCCCTTAGTAATACTTGGTCTTTTTTTGTTTCCTTGCTTGCTTGCTTTTGTGGTGCTAGCGATCAACTCCAGGGTCTTGCATGTGCTTGCACTGAGCATTTGTCTTAGTAATGCTTATTATTAGGAATGACTCCAGTTACTACCCCACACACTTATCTTTCAGCTTTGGCAATATCTCTTCCACACCTAGAAACGTTAATAGCATTAGACCTATGAGTAGTCCCAGGGCCCTTTTTTGATTCTTGGGTGGGTCTGTCTGATACATGCTGTATTGTCCCAAACCTCTCCAAATCCTACAGCAGGTCTTTCCTCTGAACATGAGGAATGAGACTTGGACGGTGGGAACTATTTTAGTTTTCAAAACTAAGTGCAGAGACCTCTCAAGGTAGTAGTTAAAACATCACTGTAGTAGAAGTTTGATTGGTGGCCTTGGGCCACTAATTAGGTGAAAAGAGAATTTTTGTGGGCTACGAGAACCCCTGAGAAGCGAAGTGAATCTAAATAGGGAATATAAACCTATGTAAAAGCCAAGAAAGTGTGTCACTTTGCCTCCTTTGTAAAGGAGCAAGCTAGTGCTAGATGTTTGTTAACATGTTGACTTTTAAAGGTTTAAATTTTGATCTAAAAACATACATTTTAGTGCCTTGATATCAATAACTATTGATAATCTGGCTATGCTTTTCAAAGAATCTTCTACAAATTGTAGCCGCGTGTCTCAAATTTCTGTTTATTATTCTGTCTGTCTATCTATCTATCTATCTATCTATCTATCTATCTATCAATCATGTATCTATCCCTCATGCCTGTGTGTGTGTGTGTGTGTGTGTGTGTGTGTGTGTGTGTGTGTGTGTGGTAGGTATTGTATATATTTGGGGATTCACACAAGAGAAGTTATAGCAGAACACCGGATTCTTCCTCTCTCACTTTCCTCCTCATTGCCTTGAGACAAGGACTCTCATTGAACTGGAAGCTTGCCATTTTGGCTATGCTGCCTGACCACAAACTCCTGGGATCCTGCCCAAACCCCAGCCCACCTGCCCACACACACCTAATATTCTCATATCAGGAATGCACATCCCTGCCCAGCTTTTTATGTGGTGCTTGCCATTTGAACTTAGGTCCTTATGCTTGCAAAGCAAATGCTTTACCCACTGACCTTCGGCCTTATTATACTATTCATAGCATGTAGTGACTTGAAACAATTACTGAGCCTCTTTATCAAAATGACCATATTTCTCCATTAAAAATATATGCTATCAGGTTGAAGGTGTACTTCAGGTGGTAAAAATGGTTGCTTAGCATGTACAAATCCCCAGCACCTTATAAAAATGAGTGTGGTGACACATGCCTGCTAATCCCAGCTCTCAGGAGGGAGAGCAGGAGGATTAGAAGTTCTAGGCTGCTGGCTAGGTGATGGCACACGCCTTAAATCCCAGCACTTGGGAGGCAGAGGCAGGTGGATTTCTGAGTTCGAGGCCAGCCTGGTCTACAGAGTGAGTTCCAGGACAGCCGGGGCTACACAGAGAAACCCTGTCTCAAAAAAATTAAAAACAAAACAAAACAAAAAAGAAAAAAAAAAAAAAAACAAGTTCTAGGCCAGCTTTAGCTACATAAAGAGTTCAAGCCAACTTGATCATATATATAAGACATTTTTGTTTTGTTTTAATGCATGTATCAATAATAGAGTTTAGAGCTTCTCTTATTAAAAAGAGTAATACGTAAGTTCAGGGAAGGTATATGGATTATTTTTTCCTTGTCACAGAATGATGTGGGTCTTTAGCACAATGTTTTATAGTTAGTTTTATAAGCCACACATGAGAGTGATTGCTTCAACAACCACTTGATTTTTCCCTCAAAAAAAACTTTGAGAATTTAATTTCACATTCATGGGAGGGGAGAAGAAAGTAAGCTTTACCTGAACTAGGAAAAAACGGCATTTCATTTTTAGAGATGACATGTAATAGTCTAGTCTAGAGGACACGCCGTGGCCGCCATTTAAGCTAACACCTTTTCCTTATAATGTATTTTAACAGGAAGTCCAAGAGTTCCTTGTTTTGTTGTTTGTTTGTTTGTTTGTTTTAAAAGTTAATGCATATAAATGTATCCAGGGTCACTGCAAAGGATGAAGAAATAGAGCTGAGATAGAGACACTATTGCTGGGGGTTTAATCCTAGCATTTCTAAGTGTAAGTCCTAAAGTTGAGAATGAATGTGTGCACATGCAAACTATCCAGTTTATAGCGCTTAAAATTTACTTCACCAGACGCTTTTCAATGGGTTTATACGGCCATTCACCAAAGCATAACAAGTTGATTCACTTGGTCATGCAAACTCCAAGCGTCTTTTAGGACTGGTTTTGAATAAATCATTGGGTTAATGTGACTTCGGGAGTAAGAGCCTGGGCTTCATTGATGGAGCTTGTGTTCAGCTCAGGTATCCGCAGAGGCATACAGGTGAGACAGAACACTGTTAGAATAGGCACTGATGAGCTTCCTGATTTCAATTCAGTGCAAGCCCAGGATGGAAGAATCTAGGCTCTCATTTATTCTCAGCCATTCATTCATATGCTAATCATTTACCAAGCTCTTTCTAAGGACCAGCGACTTACACTTCAGGTGCTTCTCTAACTGGAAAGATGGACACCTTCCCTAGAGCTGAGTTTCCCAAGGAAGTCAAGGAGGAAGGCATCTGGTTAATACCTGATGATGATTGATTGATTGATTGATTGATTGATTGATGCTGGTTGGTGTTTTGCATAGGTTATTTCAATCTCTGTGGAAGGACAGATGGTATTTTTTTAACCTTTATAGATATACACAGTTAGTTCATCTTCCTAAGGCTACGCAGCAAACAGGAGATATAATAAACAAGATCTGCCTAATTCATCCGCCCTGTTTTTTTTCATGGTGAGGAAATACAAAGTGTTGAGAAATACACACACATCCTAAGAATCCGACTTAGACATGCAGTCTTCATATCACAGTGCCAATTCGAGTTTATCATTTGGTAAGAATTCAGTCAGCACTGGTGAGAGAGAGAAGATGCCCACTTCCTGACGGAATGTGGGAGACTGAGCGGGGAGGCCTGCTCCCTGAGTACACTGGCACCTGTGCTAAGTCATTTTTATACTGTTGGAATGCAAGAACTGGTGATCGCCACAACATGCACCTGCTTTTAAACATGTGTGTGGTGGCTCCCGGTAGTGGAACAGGTTTCCAAGTGAGTGATAGTTCAGTTCAGCTTTGAACTTCTCCATCGCACTTCCAACACATACTAAATTAATTAGAAAGTACTAAAAAAATCTTTAGTTGCAAATTTTATAGAGGTAGACATTTTCTCTGCATAGCAATTCCTTATATAAAGTCTCTGTAGACACGAAAGCTACATGAACAGTGTTCTTACACTGTCTTTGTGCACTGCAGAGAAGTAGTACTTGCTGTGGGAGGTGGGCTTTGGGGGGGGGGAGACAAGAATGGAGTAGGTTATCTTGCTCTAGACTAACACTGATGCTGAGAAGTTCAGCAAAGCTCCAAGGTTGTGCACGATATGTAATAAATCCAATACGTTTTACGTGATAAAGGTGCTGGCAGAAAGGTAGGTTTGTTTCTTTGTTTGTTTGTTTTTGGTGTTTGCATTTGTTTGTTTGTTTGTGGTTTTTGTTTTGTCTTAAAGACATACTTTAAGCCTGTTCATTAAAGTCTGTAAGCCAACCAAGCTGTGCGCTGCTCTGGGAAGCCTGTGAGCCCACTTCAGCCCCAATGCCGTGTGTGTCTTCTCACATGACCGAAAGAGTAGTTGGCTACCTGCCCCACCGTTCTATGCCATGAAGCATGAAGGAAATGACATGACATTTTTCTTAATTTTGCTTCTAGAAAAGGTTTGTTTATAAGCAGCATTAAATCCTGATGGGTACAGACCACTAATCTATCACCCTGCTGAATGGAGTGATAGGGTATTTGCCCTCTGATGCTGAGGATTGCCAGACTGGGAGTTATGGCCCTCAGAGGACCTTGTCTCTTTCGTGATGATTCCTGATAGATCTGAGTTGCCACTTGGATCCTTTCTGAACCTTCATAGCAAAACCAGCCTATTAACATAGACAACATGGTTATTTGCCTTTCTCTGTAGCTTTAATAGTTTGAACCCTGCTAACTGTCTTAAGAAATGTATTCTGCTATTTGTGAAGCTAAGAGCTGTGAGGGCATACACTAACAGCAGATGAGACAACACTTTAATAGACTAACTTTTGTACTTACTCTAAGTCCATGAAATGTGAAGCAGCACACAGTCTGGAGAAGCATTCTTTAAGGAGGGGTATATATTACTGGGAGACACAGGCCAGGCTTGTAGGCAATTCCTTTAACTGGAGGCATTGCAAGGTTCTTGTACATAAGGCAGTGTAGTTATCATACGTGAGTCCACTAGCATTGCTGCTGGACGTAATTACTCTGATGGATTGTAGTGGGGAAGTTGTTACTCTTCACAGATATTGCATTGGTTTACAGTGGGGCAGCTGTCATAGAAACTTGTGTGTTTGTTGTGTATTGCACAGAAATTCCATGCTTACAGATCTCTGAGTAGAAAGCTGATAGAATTTGCTAGAAGAATTGGTAAAAGGAGATTGTCAGAATTTAGGGATCGAATGTCCTCTTACCTTTTTTATTTTTCAGGTTTATTTATTTATTTATTTATTTATTTATTCACAATTCAGCCATTGCCTCCTCTCCCGGTCCCCCCTCCCACAATTCCTCACCCCATTCCTTTCCCTGAGAAGATGTTCCCCCTGCCAAGCTTTACCTCTCCCTGGGGCCTCAAGTCTCTCAAGGTCTTCTTAAGTCTTCTCCCAGTGAAACCAGACCATGAAGTCCTCTGCTGTATATGTGTTGGGGACCTTGGAAATGTCCTCTTTCAAAAGATCTTTTCAACTCAATGAAATGTTGTGCTATGTAGAATCCTAATAGTTAAAGTGTGAGCAAGCCTTATTATAAATAACCAGCTTATGGCCTGGAGACCTAATGAAATAAATTACTTTCTCAGGGGAAGCATATGGTTCTGCAATTTCTCAGACAAATGGGAGCTGGGGCTGACTTGGCTCTAGAACTGTCATATCTTTTTGTTTTCCTGGCCAAGCCTGGGTTTCTGCTGACTGAGATCTAATAGATATCATGCTCTGGGTAACTTTGAAAGATAAGTTGCCTATGAAAATGTAACCTAACTGGAATTTCTCTGTGCTCTTTAAAAATGTTGACTCGCCTGGCAAGAGTCTTTCAGACACTCACTTTAGAACAAGTTCTGAAGGGGGTCACTATTTTTGTCACCACATTAGTGTTAGAGTCTTCCTATCTAGGATTCATGGTTATTCATTAGGATGAATCCTTTTCCAGGACAGGAGTGGAGCAAGATGTTAATTTAAGGATGAGGAGAGAAAAGTATTGTTTTTCCATTTCAGCAGTCTTTGTCCATTTATCTGATAATTTTTAGATGTCTTGTCAATCGGAGAAGAAAAAAAAGAGAGAATTCAAGAACTGGAGATTAAACTTAATGGTCTCAGAGACCCAAGTTATAGGCACTGTATCTTTGTCAGGGTTTCTACTGCCGTGATGAACCACCATGACCAAGAGCAACTTGGGCAGGGAAGGGTTTATTTGATTTACGTATCTTGAGTCACAGTCCATTGACTGAAGCCACAGATTCAAACTGAGCATGAACCTGGAAGCAGGAGGTGGGGCAGGTCATGGGAGAATGCTGTTTACGGCTTTCCTCTTCATGGCTTGCTCAGTCTGCTTTCTTATAGAAACCAGGACCACTAGCCCAGGGATGGCACCACCCAGAATGGGCTGGGCTCTCTCCCATCAATCACTAATTAAGAAAATGCACCACAGGCTTGCCTACAGCTTGATCTTACTGAGACATTTTCACAAGGGAGGTTTCCTTCTCTTGAATGCTTCTAGCCTGTGTAAGTTGATATAAGTCTAGCCAGCACAAGTACTAAGTAAGGCTCATAACCAAACCATACTTTCTCAATGACCTACAGTACTCAACCTCCTGATTTTTCTATGTCAACCTAATTATACCACCTATTTTATTAAAGTTATGCGTGAATTTGTTTGAATGTGTTCTACGTTTGTGTAGCAATGCTAGGAGAAAAACAAAAGAGCAGTCTCTAATTGAGATCTGCTTAAGAGTATAGTACATCTTCAGTCATGTCCAACCTATAGTTGCTAATCAGTCTGACATTAGCAGGTTCATTCAGTTTAAACAGAAGGCTGCATATACTGCTCAAATTGTGACCCCCATAAGACTATACACTAGATACTACGGAATATCCAGATGGCAACATCTGTCTACTAAATGTGTGACTTCTCCAGGTATGTGTTCTGCCTGACATTCATGGGCTCAGATTACCTTGTAGGAAGTGCATACCTGTCTTTTACCAGTGACAGAACAGATGTTGAGAGATAGCCAATAAATTATCCAGGGTCTAGCACTCAAATCAGCCTCCAACCTAATCCTCCTAATTCACAGCAGAGGTTTTAGTTAATTAATTAATTTTTTAATGTATGCACACACACACACACACACACACACACACACACACACACACGAGCATAAGTATAGGTATATGGCTGTTTTCTATTATTCCCTGCCTTATCCCCTTGAGAGATCTCTCACTCAGTTAGCAGCCAGCTGTCCTGGGTAGTCTGGCTGGCCAGGGACATGGAGCTCCCACGCTCTTCCCTTCTTTAGCCCCCGGGACCGCACTTACAGTCACACATGGCCATGCCTACCCTTTTTCCATGGGTGTGGGGATTCGAACTCAAGCCCAAATACTTGTATAACAAGCATCTTTATCCACTACACTTTCTCAGTAGCCCCAGACTAGAATTTTCATAGCTGATATCCCTTTGGTTATAGTATGAAATCTTATCTCCCCCGCCGCCGCCGCCGCTGCCGCCGCCGCCGCCGCACCCTCCCCAGCCTTTTCTTTTCACCTAAGGTTGTATAAGGAATGATCCAAAGTGTCCGAATGTCCATCTTCTGGCCTAAAAGATAATATACCCCCTAGAATATTAAGAGAGCTCAAACTAAGGTTTGTAATGTGACCTTGGAAAAATGAAGCTGAAGGAATTTTACTAGGCAGGGGCTGGGAGCATTGTTACCGTGTAGTTCTGGTTTCCAACACAGGAAGATGATAAGAGTTAAGGATTAGTGATGTCCCTGAGCAAGTGTTTCAAAGACAAGGGCATTCTAATCCCTGGCTACCTGGGTGGCTTCAACTAACAATCCTGACTTTGCCTTGGTCTCCCTAGATGAATCAGTCCCTGCAACTGAAATGTCATAGCCCCTGACCTTGAGCACAGGGCTTTGCAAGGTTATCTTTCAGTATGTTACAGCAAAGCAAGGTAAATAGAATGCAGGTTCTGGAATACACACATAGCTGGATCAATAGCTGCTTGACTAACTGCATCCAATAAGTGACTGATGTCTAGATTGAGATATATTTCTGATGGCAATTGACATGACTCGGTCCCCTACCTTGCAATAATTTTTATCAGATGTCTATAGAAAAGCCTCAACTGTCCAACGCTTTTCAAGGGGGAAATAGGGAAAGCGTGTGTAATGAGCCTAGAGCCAAAACAAGTAAATAAAATCTCCTCTATGAGGCTTCTCTAAGCGAAAACATGAAGACCTGTTTTCTGGTTTAAAATCTAAAAAATACAAATACAAATTAAGGCAAATGTGTTTTAAAGACTTAAATTCATTTGAGTTTTATTAGCCATTATTTCGGCTAGCTATGAGAGCTAACTTTAGTATGAACCAAACTAAATGAAATCAATTTTCCTTTTTTTTTTTTTTTTTTTTTTAATCAGAGGTTGTGTGGACTAACAGCAGGGTTTAAATGACTGCCATTCAGAGTGATCCATTTTAGTGATAAACTGCATAAGATAGAAGGTGTTTAACCCAACTGTGTAAGTTACAAATCATAAATTATTCAGTACAATTAAATAAACTCACAGCATGGTTTTATTTTATGATGGGTTTATCTACCTTTATCTAACAGTTCTAACTTTTTATAAGCTTTCTTTTGCAGGAACTTTTCTTAAGTAGGAGCTTCAATTATTAGATCCCTAGATCCTTTGAGGGAGAGCATGTAGGACTGAAACAATCCGTCTCTTTTTTGTTTCTGAAACTGTTTTCTCAAATGTAGACTCAGTAAGTTTAAGGATCTTGTCAGTTTTCACCTCTGTGCTCACAGAACCTAGGCCTGGGCCTGGCACATAGTAGTTGCTTAATGAATGGTCCCTAAAGGCGATATTTCAAATGGTTTTTCTAAGTTCATCTGTCAGATGCTAGCTCTGTACATTCTATTTTGCTCTTAGCCTTTGTTATTATCTGTGAATGGTTTGATGTTAACCAGAAATGACAGTTACTTAGTAGGCCCAATAATGTATACCTTATTTCTGTAAGGAGTCAAAATGTGCTAATCACCTCATTACAAAATATTACACAGATGCGCTTAGCAATCAGATATTATAGAACCATAAAACTATTGATGGTAATTATTACTTAAGTATCACAATGATTTGATCATTAATAACCAGGCATGGAGCATAGTCTGTGAGGTATCCCAAGAGTTCAGAAGAGCCAGGTTTTGAACCATAAATAAACTTGTTTCCATTCAAATCCTAATTCGTCTACCGTTGTGCGAACTTCAAAAGGTCACGTTAATCGCTATCAGCCTGGCTTGTTTCTCATTCTGTGGACAGGACATAGGAAGAATAATTAATTCCGAAGGTCTGCGTGGGGATTAAAGGATGTAGGGGGATGAGGAAAGCATGCGCCATGTCATAAATTATAAAAGCAAGCTACGACTGGTATAACGAAGAACCATTCTAGTGGCCTCAGAGCTGTGAGTGGCAAGGCAAAGGCATAGAGCACCACTGGAACTCAAGCCCCCTGGTTATGTGCCATTAGTATTCTGTCTGTGCTGCTTTAACATAATGGAAACAGATTGCTAGACTAGTGTGGAGCTAGCACAGCCACACTATAGTCTGATTGGCCTTTCAGGAGGAAAAAGCAGGCAAATGAAGGGAAAAACGGGAACACAGAATAGGAAAAAAATAATAATAAAAAGCCCTGATCCTGTGTACAGATACAGAATATCAAGTATTAGGTCTGCTTCTGCATATAGGAAAGAAAGAATTTCAGTTTATGGTGTCTTTATAATTTTGCTTTGAGTCAGAATTATTCCTTATCTGCTTACCCATATTTTGTCTTATTTCCAAGGGACTTTCTGTTTTGCCTGTAGGTGCCCCTGAGCAAGCACACAGGTCTGAGCAGACTTTAAATTACAGCAGCTTGTCATACCTTGCGCTTTCATCCCACATGCTATCATTATGTCTTAACCTCCTTCACTTTGTTCCCATAGAATGCTGAAGTTTCTGTTTTTGAAGTAAACATACGCTTCGTCGGTGGACTGCTGTCAGCCTACTATTTGTCCGGAGAGGAGGTAAGTTGCAAAGTCATACAGACGTGGGAATTATAAAATGTCTCCAAATTACTCTTTTTGTTAAATGTGCCATTTGTGGTGTGGATTTCGGAAAAACCCCACAGAAGTCTCACGTTCTGACGCTCAAACGTGATGTTCTTTTATTTCTCAAAATGTGTGCCAATTAAATGAACAAGTCTGACAGTTCCCATTGTCAGGTTAAGGTGCTGCCTTTAAAAAGCATGGCCCCATTACGCTATGCATGCTGTGATTAGAAGCACAAATCCCACACGTCTGTGGGCATATTAACGGTGCTTAGCGTAACGGCAGACTTATGGGTGAATTTTTGGTCTCGAAATTTATTTTAATGTTAGTACGTTAGCATAGTAAAAACGTTTTTAAGTAAAAAAGGCATGACAAACAAGATCTGAAAAGGACAGTAGCTGGGAAATTGAGGGGTTGCAACTCTGAGCTTGCCAGCACATGATCCTGCAGGCCAGTGTCCCTGTGAGAAGCGCCTCGTTTTCTTCCCCAGTCAAGGCTTATTCTACTGCTTGGGGCAAAGCATGGATTTTTAATTTACTCTCTCTCTTTTCTTTTGGTAGATTAAAGGCTTTTGTATCATGCTCATCAAGGGCACTGATGCTATTTACTTGAAAGCATTTGGACAACTTTGTGAATTATGTTAAGTGTCCACTAAGAGTCTTGGGAATGGGCTCACCTGTAATACTGACAGCGTTAAGAGCTGACATCAAGGAAACACAGTCACGTATTTCGACTGCACGTCAGTCAGATTTACGTCGGGCTCAGCATTCTGGCTGCAGAAGAGTAGATCTTAGCCTGTGTAGTATTTCATGTATTTCTGTGCTTCAAACAGATTTAAGCAGGGTAATAAATGTTTAATAAGAGAGGCTGCTTGACTTTGTTCCGATCTCCAAGGTGCTTTTCTCATCAGAGCAAGGCAGCTCTCGCACTCCTGTTTCCTCTCTCTTTGGATTCGGTTCTACCATTTTTTTTTTTTAAAGTATGTAGATGGTTCCTATAGTCCCCTGTGTCATTCTGTCCAAAACATCATTCTAGCCTTAGAAACAAAGGACTCTGCTGTGTTAGTCTCCCTTCCTCTTCTTTTTCCAGTTAGCTTTCTCTGCTAGCATTTCTTTATCATTTGGACATTCCAGGTTAGCATCCCTAAGCGGAGCGATTATATTTCATAAAAGCAGCACGCAAATTAACATATTGTTTGTGACCATGTCCCTGAGCATCCTAAGCCTGGGTCTTCTCATTGTTTGGACACAGCATGCTAAGTTGACCTTGCTTTTCTGGTCCTCTGTAGTGTACATGTAGATGACACAATTTGGGAAACACAAGGTGTGTGTTCCTCTGTCCGACAGCATGGTGGGGATTGTGGGGAATACGAAAAGAAGCCAATCTATATTTCTTCTAAGGATACAACCCTTTTCATTAGCTTCTTTTAGTTTTACTTGTTTCAGGTTTCCATATATATGAGTGGTTCTGATTCTATGAATATTTGATATATGTGGATGTGCTTATCTAAATGAAATGACCGTTTGCTTGTAAGTACAATAGTAAGTTCAAGGCCTTGTAAGAGTATTTAATTATTTTTGTTTTTGAGGTTATAAAATAATTGCATCATTTCCCTTTTCTTTCTTCCATATGAAACCTCCCTTACACCCCTGCTTGCCGTCTTTCAAATAGATTACCTCAGTATTCATTAATTGTTGCATACATATATAGGTACATATGTGTCTATGTGTATACACACATATGTATATATAGTTACTCAATATACACATATGCATAAATACGTGTTCAGTTTGTACAATGGTATTTGTATGTATATATTTTTAGGGCTGGTTATTTGATAGGGGATACCCAATTGGTGTGCTTTTTTTCTGAGGAAGACCATTTCTTTCACTCTACATTTCTTAGTTGTCTGTAGATCTCTGGGTAGAGTTGAAGCCTCCTAAGGTTTTCCCTATCCACCTTACAATGTTTATTTGTGTGCTCCTTGATGAGCTTATGTATAAGAACTCATGTTGATTAGATATTATGGGCGTAGCCTTTGATGTTTTTAGGAAGCAAAAGTCCCATAACTTTCTGTTCCTCTGGTTCTTAGGATCATGCTGTGCCCACTCCTGCAATGCTCTCTGAGCCTTAGATGCAGGAATGTTAAACTGTAAAGGGATCAGTTGGGACTGGGCTCCACAACTCTGCATTTTCATTGGTATGGCTTCCTGGAACGGCCTGCCTCTGTTACAAAGAGAAGAGAGAGGAGGATTACATTTATCTCTTGGCCTAAGGGTATAGATTTAGAATGTAGTTAGGGATCATTCTGGCTTAGTAAAGTAGCAGTTATAGATTCTCCTACAAGATCCATGACTTCAGTGCTTGGTAGTTGACTAGGTTTCTAGTACCAGGCATGATTTCCCTCTTGTTGAGTTGGTCTTTAAGTCCAGTTAGAGAGCTGTGGTTACTGCCAAGGTGTGCGTGCTACTACTGCAGCCTTGGGACTGGTGTTCCCTGCTGGCCATTTTTATTGGTTCCTAGGTGTAGTAGATGGGCAGGACTGTAGGTTAGAGCCTTCTGGTACCATGAAAACTAGTCCTCAGAACCTTGAGCCTCTCATGTCAATTCCTGTTCTGGAGCCTCTGAGCCCTGTGTATGAAATGCATGGCAGCTTCAGCACTAGAGAGTTACCTTCCACCTCTGCAGGAATGGTTGTTGTTCATGTATAGAAAAGTTATTGCTTTGTGCAAATTGATTCTGTATTCTGCCACATTTTTTAATTTGTTTATTGTTTCTAGGAGTTTTCCGATGAGTTTTTTTTTTTTTTGGGAGGGGGGGAGATCTCTAATAAATAAATCATGTCATCTGCAAGTACGGTCAGTTAGCTTAACTTCTTTCCCTATGTGTATCCCTTTAATTTCCTCTCTTCCCTTATTGCTATAGCTAGTTCTTCAAGGACAATATTGAAAGGAGTGTCATCAGAGACATTCCTGTCTCATTCCTGACTGTGGTGTAATTACTCCATGCTTTTCTTCATTCAGGATGTTATTGGCTGTTGACCTCTCGTATATACCTTTTATTCTGTTGAGGTATGTTCCCCTCCAGCCCAACATTCTCTAGGACATTTATCAGGAAGGCCTGTGAGATTTCATCAAAGAAGTTCTTTCTAAATCTATTACATGATCATGTGATTTTTGTTATAAAGTCCATTTCTGCATTTTATTGCATTTACTAACTTGCCCCTGTTAGATCTGCGTTCCAGGGATAAAGCCATCTTGGTAATGGCCTACAGCACTTTTGGTATGTGTCTGTATTCTATTTGCAAATATTTTGTATGATATTCTATAGGGATATTCTTTTCTAGTCTTGTCTATTTGCAGTTCTGTATACTTCTCGTATCTGTATGTGTGTCTTTCTTTAATTTGGAGAAGGTTTCTTCTGTGAGATTGTTGACAATCTTTTCTATGATAGTATCTTGGGATTCTTCTTCCTCATCTATGCTATGACGTAAAGTTTGGGTTGTCAATGGGTCCCACATTTTCTGTATGCTAATTTCTTCTATTTTTTTTCATTACTTATTTGGTCTAGAGCCTCTACTTTATCTTTGAGTCCTGATAATTTGATCTTCAACATGACTCATCCTACTTGTAAAGAGTTCCTTTGAATTATCTAGTTGAATTATTTGGTTTGGAAATTTCATCTTCATTTTAGCTTCAGTGTCTCTCTTTATAGAATTCTATATTCAAGTACTAGGTTGTCTTTTGTTTATGTTTTCTTGGACACCACTCAGGGACTTATTCTCTTTGGAGTTCTTTCTCCTTAATTTCATTGAACTGTTTCTTTGTGTCTTCTTTAAATTCCTTGAATTCTGTGATGAAATTTATAATTGTTCTTTTAAATTCTGTGTCCTGGTTTCATCTATGTAGTTCTCATTTGACCAATATTTTTACAGAACTGCTGGGTTTTACAGGGAAGATAATCGCTTTTCTCTTTCAAAGTGTTTATATTTTTATAATAATATTTGTGCATGTGGGTTTCTTTTATTAGTTCCATGTCTGATATAGACAGAGTAGATTGTGGCAGAAGAAAAGATGTGCAGGCTGAATTTGGCCTAGTTGTTGGGTATGGCTTAGGTGGAATGAGGTCAGGTGGACACCAGTACTGGGATAGCATACAGTGTGTGCATCCTGGTTCAAGCCTTGACTGTAGGGGTATATTTTGAAATTTGGTGGGGGGAGGAGGTTATGGAAGCAAGGACCAGGCAGACTCACAGGGTTAGACCCTGGATCAGTATATGCAGCTTTTGGGTTGAAAGATTGTATATGGTGTGGCAGGAGCTGGTGCATCAAGAGGAGGCATTATGGGTGGTGGAGGAAGCCTAGAGGTTGGTTGCAGCATAGGCAGGGGTGCCCAGACTAGGCTGGGGCACTGGATATGAGGCCCAAGCTGCATATGAATGTAGCCTGGTAGAAAGGTCAAGGCTAGCAACGTGGTCTTGGTTCTTTATTTGGTTACTTTTAACAGAGAAGACAATGAAGAACACTTTCACTGAAAGTAATTATCACTTTCCCGTATTTGGCTGTCAAATTCACTATGAAAAAATTAATTTGTTGTGGACTTTTTTGTTTTTACATTTTGTTTGAAGAAGTTAAGATAAGTGGTTATTAGCCCAGAAGTTTGGAATATAGGAAGAATGACCCACAAACCACAAGAAACTTAAGAAGAAGGAAGACCAAAATGTGGACATTTCATTCCTTCTTAAAAAGGGGAACCAAACACACACAGAAAGAGTGGCAGAGATTAACTATGGAGCAGAGACTGAAGGAAGGACAAGCATATAGCTATCTCCTGAGAGGCTCTGACAATACCTGACTAATACAGATGTAGAGGCTCACAGCCATCCATTGAACTGAGTACACGGTCCCCAGTGAAGGAGTTAGAGAAAGGTTCTATGGAGCTGAAGGGTTTGCAGCCCCTTAGGACGAACAACAATTACTAACTAGTACCCTCAGAGCTCC
>JADRCD010234185.1:0-42613 GCA_019843815.1 Montemys delectorum
TCTTCCTCTTTCTTCTCCTTCTTCTCCTCCTCCTCGTCCTCATCCTCGTCCTGGTCCTCCTCCTCCTCCTCCTCCTCCTTCTTCTTCCTCCTTCTCTTCCTCCTGCTCCTCCTCCTGCTCTTCCTTCTCCTGCTCCTACTCCAACTCCTCTTCCTCTTCTTCCTCCTCCTTTTTTCTCATCTTCTCTTCCTCTTCCTCTGTTTCCATTAATTTTGTTGTCTTCTCTCATATGACACATTATGACTGCTGTTTCTTCTCCTGTATTTCCCAGTTCCCTCTCCTCAACCTTCCATCTCCCCTAAGTCCACTTCTCCTTAATTTCCCTCCAGAAAAGAGTAAGTCTCCATCTTAAGTTAAAAGACAAATGTGGTTATAAGATCTAAAAAGGCATTTGTAATCATGGGTAAGTGATGTATTTGCCTTAACATGATTCCCATGTAGAAGATAAATAATAGTTTATATTATATAGGGCACAAGGAAATAGGTTTTTGTAGATATCTATTAAAAAGTCTAATAAGAGCAGAATATTTATGTGCAAACAACAGCCAATGGACTCAGCAGTTATATTTATATATACAAGGTCACAATTTTGAAAGGGAGCAAAAGGAGATGAGAGAACTTGAAAAGATGAAATAACAAAGGGGAAAATGTCATTATATTTTAATTTAAATAATTAAAAATTGTAGATTCTCTAAGGAGTACAGAACGGTTTTATATGAACAGTAATTGGTAGAGTTCTGTAATCCTCTTCTACATCCATAACTGACTGCTAGGTAAACCTGACTTGTTTCAGGCCAGTGTCTTTAGGTCTAGCTCTTATTAGAGTTCTTATGAGTTTGAGAGCACCAATACTTAGAGGATAATTTATGATCCCCATGTGTTTTGCCCATATTCACTCAGATTTCCTAAATCTCCTGTGAACCTCTGGCTCTACATGTTCCTTTGTTTGACTAGGATGTCTTTCCTTGTGTTATCATTCCCTTGCTTAGCATATCTGGCCAACTTTATTAGTTACCTATTCATGTTCAGATCATGGCAGGTCTTCCAGGAGGTCTCTTCTTGCATCATTTATTTGGGACTTCTTAATATTTTACATATATCTGTAATTTACATATAATTTATATGATGATGGGATTACATGCATAATTATGGAATTATCACATTTCCAAATTCTCTAGCACCAGAACTTCCATGTAAGAAATATAGTATATATTGAACAGATATTCATCAAATAAAAACTAATTTGAAAGCTACTGAACACCATCTGTATTAATATGCAAAAAATGAAAACATGGAGTACCTATTACCTAACACCAGAGCAGGAATGAGTCAGCAGCCATGGCAATTCTGATGATTTTCTTGTCGCACAGCAAAGTCACAGATGTTTGAAATCTTATATGGAGATCCTGTCCAATGATCCTGTGGTCAGGTAAGGCAGCCAAGTTGGAAAAAAGCTAGGAGCATTTCTGAGAAAATAGTGTTGCATGCATACAAAGCAAATAAAGAACATAGCCATTGTTACCCTCAACTCAGGAAGATGTCCAATTCACCTTTTTTTTTTCAAGCCTGTTCTGTAAGTGACTTTCCTACATCTCAAGCCACACTGGTTACCTATCACTTTTACAGCCTTAGCTAATGTTGTGGAGAATTAATGCTCTTTTCTCCTACCTTTATTTTCGCATTAAATGGCTGCATCTAAGTCATGGAATATGTTTTCCTTTATTCTAAGGTGGGTATTCAAAGAATGGCTTCCTAATATCTGATGAGTTCATATATTACAAGTGTAGAGAAAGTCCACTTCCACTCACCTCCTCTCCTGCAGTAGCATTTCTGGAGCCATTTGTAGTGATTTGTAAATCTTTGGAACTATAACAGGAGAGTGGATAATTCTAAGAATGCATCTTTTGGAACAACAAACCATTTTGTAATTGAATAGAAGACCTAAAACAGAATGAATAAGAACATGTCTATAAAATGGCCCAAGCGCCCACAAGAGCCAGTCACTCCATAAAAACAAGGTATTGTTGTTCCTATATTTGTAATGTCACATAGTATAAAACTATTCACTGTGATAGGAAAATGGTCCATATGGGGTTTCATAAATAAAAGTGCTCACTTGTTTATTCCTTCCCTCCCTTCTCTCAGCTCTGTTTGGCCCTCATAGTCAGTATTTCATCCTGCTTTCTATCCTATTAGTAAAGATAGGTAAGTAAATTCTGAAAAGAAATGAACAAAATGTACCATTTACTCTGTAATTCAAGAGTTTATTGAGTGCATGCAATGTTTCTGTAATATGCTAATCTCGTTTTGGTCTTTTTTTCTCATAGTAGTATCCAAAATTTCTCTGGCTCTGAGAAGCTCTGGCCTTAAGTGGATATTTTTATCACACCAAAGCATTTCCTCTCAGATGTGAGATCTCTGAGTCTACCTAATGTACAGAAATTTAGCAGATCAGTTTGCAAACTTCTCAAGGATAAGAGCATCTTCTTGATTTTGTTCCAATCTCCCCTCCCCCCAAAAGTTAGATGATCATAAATAATTATGATTTAGAGATAAATGAAGCCTAGTGATTCCATCTTTAATTGAACAAATTATTTACCAAGGTGTTTCTAATTGATGGGTAAATACCAAGGACACTGACATATTTGAAGGATAGTTCCCCATCTTCAAAAAGGCATATAATTATGATAAAAATAAATAAAGATATGTCATAATGACAGGTAGTGTAAGCTTTATGAATAAAAATAAACCAAGAGGAAAGGATTAAAAATGACTGTAGGTCATCTGATATAAATGTGTGACATCTGCATGAGACCTGAGTGAAATAAGAAACAGCTGTGTGGAGACTTAGCTATAATAATATGGATGCATGCCAAATTTTGATGGTTTAGCTTACAATTTTTGGACCTCACTGTCATAGGGAATATATGATATACATTTGCTATAAAATTAGACTTACTCCCAGACTTGTAATATGATGTGATAATGTGATATGATATGATATGTGATATGATATGATATGATTGATATATGGCAGGTAGTCTTTGCTACTGGAAGGTGGCAATGAGCCTAAGCTTTCAGTCAGACAAGCCACATAAACAGAGAAAGTTAAGCAACTGATATTTCGTAGCATATTGAGTTCCTCCTATTTAATGTTTGGGAGGTAAATGTACACAGCAAATGTAAGACAATTTAAATTTAGAGTGGGATTGTTGAATATCTGTATACAGACAGGAAAACACAAGCCCAAAGTTCCTGACACTTAGACACCATTGAAAAGATCAAGCATCAAGGTGAAGGACAGTATATCTGGAGTACAATTGAGTGTGAGCTAGAACAATGAAAAAAGAACTAAGATAGATAGATGGGTAGGAACTGGCTTATATGGAGCACAATGGTCAAGGAGAGGAACAGGAATATTCTTTAGGTTGAATTAGGAGTTAAATTTTGTCTAAGATCGCCCTGTCTTTCCACCATTCTTTTTACTGCCTATGTCCTTTCTTTTCTATCATTATGTTGCACTTGACTCTGATATCTCCATCCAATCTCAGCTCAGCTCCTGGTTCTCAAGGCCTTAGAAAGGCAATCCAACCTGAATGGTCTGTCACATGTAATCCCTATCACCATGAAGGATTTTGAACTAGAGCTGAGATTATATAATACAGGTGTGTGTGTGTGTGTGTGTGTGTGTGTGTGTGTGTGTGTGTGTGTGTTTGTGTGTGTATGGAGACACTTAATTCTAATCAACTCATGTTTAAAAATAATGTGTGTATTGCACATAATACATTGTTAGCAAATGTTTGTGGATGTTTGATTGAGTTAATAAAACAATGAGGAAAATTAGCATTACTATGTTCTTGAACACACACACACACACACACACACACATATATATATATATATATATATATATGAAATAGGAAGACAAATATTTAAGCTTGGAGTAACTTGTGAAGGCTTCGCTAAGGAGTTGACATTTGCAAAAGTTTTTAAGGGTAGGCACCATAATATCAGATATCTTAATTTCTATTGTATTACTGATTCTAAGTTAGTGTTGTGTAGAAATTTTTAGTGGAGTATCCTGCTGAATTAATGAATGAATGAATGAATGAATGAATAAGTATAATTACGGTGGACTGGAGTGAAATAGGATGAGTAGGTGTAGAATCAAACTTCTAGTTCCATAGACACATCTGAGAGTACCAGGGGCCCTGCAACACTCTAGATGTCACTGCTTCCCCTAGACCATGGTTGTGTTATCAGAAAACTGTGAAGACTGGTGAGGATCATGCTTGGGGACCTCCCCTTCACTGTTATGTGCTACATCCTACATTGCTTCAAGTTAGTAGTAGTCATCATCATGACTAATGTGTACCAGGGCTAGAACATTCCTGTTTAGTAAGGGCTGGCAGGATAGAGTAGGTGTCTCCCTGTGTTTTTCTCTGCGATTAGAGCAGAATTCACCACAGTTCTCAGAGAGGGGCTTCAGCACATTCATCTGCCTACATAAAGCATGCTTGCCCAGCCTCCAGACACTAGGACTGAGGAATTCCTTGGCAGTGTGTAGAGCCTGAATCCTGAGCCTGATCCAGGTGCTGGGTGGGAGAATACTGTTACTCAGAAATCAGTTTATGAAGTCATTGGAAAATTCCACTTTACCAGAGAACTGATACCCCAAGGAACCAGAGAAGCCGTTTGCTTTGAAAAGTTTGATCGGAGCTCAATAAAGAAAGTTTTCAAAATTCCTGTAGATGATACATTGCAGAATATGCTTTGTTAGATGACAAATTGCTTACCAATCTTAATTTCCCCAAAGATATTTGAGAATTACATAGGACTCAAGATGTTCCCTTATGCAATGGACTTGATAACCAGTGAATTCTGCACTGAAACTCAGTCTAACCTGTATCCTCCACACTGCTATGTGTTAACGGATTATCATTTTCTCCTTTAATTGTTTCCTGCTCTAATATGGTGATCATATTCCATCCTTCTTTGGCTATTTCAATAAGTACATGGATATGGAGATATTGGCCATGCATTTGATACTTCTATGAACCTGTGTTTTAATACTTGTTGCCTTTCCAGTAAGATGTGTGGGATGTACACAAGTGTCTTTGTCATATGTGTCACTTCTCCAAAATGAAACATGAGAAATCTTGAAAGATTATTGCAAGCCTTAAATAATATGTTCTATGAAATATGACTTACAGTGACATGTTCTGGTCATCCTGCTGCTAGTGCCAGTGCTTGCTTGCCTTGTTAACCTACATATACTACAGCCTGAGCACATCAGCAAGATATACTATGTAATGTAAAATACTTTTGCTTCTATTTGTTTAAATTTGCTCAGACTTTACTATAGGCTTTATACTTACAAAGAAAAGAAGAGCAGAGCATGGTGCTACACATCTTTAATCCTAACACATGGGAAGCAGAGGCAGGCAGATCTCAAAGTTCAAATCTAACCTTATCTAAAAAGAAACTAAGAGAATTCCAGGATTAAAAAAATACCCACAGAAGGAGTTGCAGAGACTAACTTTGGAGCAGAGGCTGAAGGAAGGACAGGCCAGACAGATACAGCTATCTCCTGAGAGGCTCTGACAGTACCTGACCAATACAGATGTAGAGGCTCACAGCCATCCATTGAACTGAGTACAGGGTCCCCAATGGAGGAGTCAGAGAAAGGACCAAAGGAGCTGAAGGGTTTATAGCCCCTTAGGATGAAGAACAATGTGAACTAACTAGTACCCTCAGAGCTCCCAGAGACTCAATCACCAACCAAGGAGTATACATGGTGGGACTGATTGTTCTGGTAGCATGTGTGTAGTAGAGGATTGCAAAGTCAATCATCAATGGGAGGAGAGGCCTTTGGCCCTGTGAAGGTTCTGTGCCCCAGTGTAGGGGAATGGCAGGGCCAATAAGTGGGAGAGAGTGAGGTGACAGGCATGGGGATGGGGGAGGCAACAGGAATTTATTCTTGTTGTTTTATAGGTTTTTTTTGTTTTGTTTTGTTTTTTTGAGGAGAAACTGGGAAAGGAGAAATCATATGACATGTAAATAAAGAAAATATCTAATAAAAAAAATCCACAAGGAAAAAAGAAATGATTCTAGTCCAGTGGACTCCCAACTCTTCTGGAATCAGGAGAAGAAACTATAGTTTCTTATGCTTAGCTCTAAGAAGGCTTTTGTTCACCATTATATTTGTATATATGTGCTTTTTGTCCCCCTCCAGAAGCAGTGGTAGTTTGACTCAGGTTTTTCAAATATGTACTTAGATTACAAGTCCAGATGTGGAAACGTGAAGCTTTTCATGTTTTCTTCTAAGGTTTCCAGAAAAGACCTCTGGGAATCAGTTGAATATGAACATTTTTTCAGATTTACACCTTGCCAACTAGCTTTTACATATGGAAAGAGATAGCCTGAAATAATGCAGTCTAATGTATTCTAATATAATCTAGATTTTACTTAACAACTGGCCACAAGGTATCAAGAGAGAAAAGGCATGAAATTTATCCAAGCCAAAGCAAGGACACTAATCTGCATGTGCCAGTGATTATTGTAGGGTCACATTAGGGTACTTTCTAATCTTCAAAGCAATCCTTTAAGCTCAGACATTTTGTTACATTCAGTTTATCAACTAGGATTTAAGCTTAAAGAGGTCAAGTTAGTTATCCAAGATTAACACACTTATAAAGTACAAAGCTGAGATTTGAACACAGGTTGTCTAGCTGCCATCTTTGTCTTTCGTATATATCCAGTATGTTGTTTCTGTCACACAAAATCCTGTCTTAAACACACCCAGAAGGATAACTCTTAGACCCCTGAGCCCTTTTTCCCTAGAGGTTAATTTACATGCCCTCATTCTGAAGTTGGATGACATAGTCACTCCCACAGTCTCATCGGCTTAGGTCCTTTAATAAGGACGTAGGATAAGCATTCATAGAAAAAGCCATGTCTTTAAAAGGGATGGAGGCTACATCCTGGTAGAGAAGAAAACTGTACCATTGGCAACATATGTGTATATATACACATATATATATATTTCAGAGTTCTGTAATTAATAACAGAAATTATACATGTGTTGTTTATTATGTATTCCCAAATTCTATACAAACAAATACCCTGCCCTGTTGCCTAAATCCAAAGTGAGCCATTTCTATTGCTCTATTTTACATATCTTATTGGAACAGAATGATGAAGAAAAATTCTTTGCTTTGTAGATATTGCTATTCCACAATATTCAGAAACTTTTGGTTTCACATTGATTTTATGCTAAAATTTTAACAGAGCTTTGCCTAGAAATTAGACTCACTTCTGAATAAAAGAAAAATGATGCTAATGATCCACCGTTCCTGCCACCTTCTACTTTTTTTTTCCATCTGAAGACCATTTCCTTTGGGAAGAGTGCTACCATGCCGTTAGTTATATAAATGCATGTCCCAAGAAAAGCACTTAGTAAAGAAATGTGAACAGTGTACATTAAGCAGTGTGTTTTCTTAGTGTGGGAAGCTGGTGGTCAGACATTTCTCCCCTAAAACAGTGAACTGTCTCTGATTTAGTCTGCAGTGTGTCTCAGGCACTCTGTTGGGACTAGCACTTTAGGGAAGGAAAGAATAAAGACTATTTTGTTCTTACAAGGCTTGGTGATACTTTGAGTTTAGAAAAACACATAATCCCAAAGTAATATATAATTATAAACTTACCTACATGCTGAGAGGTGAAATATAATGTTCTCATAAGAAAGAATACTGGAGACAATCATCAATGTGACTAAAGAAGGACAGAAGAGCTATTCTGTCTACATAATCACTTATAACATATCTGAAGGAAGACCAGTGGTAAGAGGCAAAGGAGGGAAGAGAACAGTACAGGAGAGAATGAGCTCAGTCTCTTGAGAAATCAAAGAACTATAGTGAATAGAGAGAAAAGACTAGGAGGAGGCCAGAGGGTCAGCATAGTCTGCATCTACCCGAGATCTGAGAGGCTGTGAAATATTTTAAGAAATAAAATGCCATGACCCATTTTTTTTTTTTTATTTTAGGACGATTCCTTTGGCTGGGGCATAGAGAACTTGAATCATTAAAACTCTGAATAATTCCAGTGTATTTTTATCTTTAAAATAGTGTCCTTCTCGAATGTCAGTGAGAACATTAGATTACAGTTGGGGCTTGCCTGAGTCATCTGTAGGCTTTTTGTGCATGGTGAGGCCCTGGAGTTCCTGGGCTCAGAAGAACACAGACAGCTTTTGTGTAGTCCCATGGCACTGACTACATGTGCCCTCCTTCTCTTCCTTTACTTCATGAATCATAGCTTATGACCAAAGTGGGCAGATCCTCCTGTCAGCTCCCACCCTCCTTGTCCCCATTAGGGGAGCAAACACTGCCAAGTTCCCTACTGGAGTCAGGGACACCACCTGTCATGTTGTATCCTCCTCCTACTCGGACATCTGACAGTTTCTATAACACATGATATGGGGGAGCATAGATCATTAAAGCCACAGGGTCCACAGGAACAGTCCTGATCAGCCACCTAATTTATGAGAAAAGGAAGAGAATGTGCTTCTTTGGACCTTAATTAACTGGGAAAGAGAATCAAAGTTAAGGTAAGCTGTGAGAGAGCTGAAGATGATGGATAACTCTGCCACAGGCCAGACATGAAATTTTCTTTGAGAATGTGTAACAATTTAATGGTCTCTAGAATGTGAATCCAAAAAGCCATGTTCCAGTACTAATTCTGGAGCTGGTCATCTATACGTACTTGGATAAGACCTCCTCCACCTATGATCAGCATTGCTTTCATTCCAATCATGAGAGAATTGATCCTACATGTATTTGAAGTCAGTGTGAGCCCCTAGGCTGCAAAATTGGAGGACTCTAGTGGCAACTTAGAATAAGACAATTGAGGTGGTAGATGCCAGTTGATGATATTTTCTTTATTCTGACATATAAAGGCTAAAGGAATTGTCACTATTACAGCAGGGTCTATGTCTCCACATCTATGAAGAGGTAAACCTAGGCATTTCCATCCCCTTTAACTCAGGACTGTACTCAGCTCTGCTTTTTCTAATGAAGATTCTTTGGCCTTTGGAAGTATTCTATTATTACTGTCACATGAGTATTCATTTGTCCTATTGCTCATCTTACATAATCTTTATTTAGAAAACTGGGAAGCCCAAGACACAGTATACATAGGCTACTGATGGAGGACAGGTGATGTGCTGATGCTGATGGCAATGATGATAATAATAGAATCAACTGGGCATCTGCTCTCCTTGATACTCTTTAATCCTTTTCACCATATCATGGTTCATATTTTGTATAGTGTCTTCATGAACACAATATGTGTGCTATAGTGACATATGTGCAAATTAAGAACAAATTTTCCTAACAAGCCAAATCCAACAAAAGCATTTTATAACTAAGAACTGGAAAGCCAAAAAAAAAAAAAAGAAGTAAATATATTTACAGAATGACTAGAATGGTCCAGGTACAAATTAAAACTTCATCTCTAGGCAGAAGATGTAAGTAACTCTCTGTATAAAGAGTTAATACATAAACATTTTCCCTCCTACTGTTTTCTAAACATAAGCACTTAGCTTCAACCCAAAGAGTGATGTGTGGGAGAAGATCCAGGGTGCTAAAGAATTGCTTTAGAGGAAGGCTTACGAGTGGGGAGAAGGTTTTCAGTGTGCCTTGTAGGCAGCCACCCAATCTGAAGTTGGCCTTGATGCTGCTGCCTTTGGTAAAAGACATTCTGGCTCTTGATTAGGAGGCTTTGCTTCCTGGCTGTCTTCTTTCCTCCCCCCCTCTCGATTTTTTTCTATACTACCCAATAATATTAATTTGGGCTTCTAATAAGTCCATTCCTTTCATGTATAGATCTAAGAGATTCAGACGCCCCCACAGCATTACCATCCCTGACTCAATGTACACACAAAAATGCATACCTGCAAACATGTACACATACACACACACACACACACACACACACACACACACACACACACACACTTAGATTGGTGAATGAGCCTGTCCTTTTTGTAGCCTCAAGAGTCTATGGAAATGGTTACGGGATTTGCAAATGTCCCTCTACTACTGTCTTTCTGTGCCTTGAGGTGGAATATGCTTTAGAAAACTTGGGAGGAAACCATTCCTTTATCCACAGCAATACACAAAATGTCTTCCTGCATGGTTGGTACTTTGGCTACTATGTTGACTCTGGCCTTCCTTCCCTCTCTTTCTCTTCTTCTCTTTCTCCTTTTCTTTCTCCTCTTTCCCCTTCTCTTTCTCCTCTTTCTCCTCCCCCTCCTTCTCCTCCTCCTCCTCCTCTTCTGTATTTTCATCCCAAATGCTGCTACCCACCCAGCCTTCCTCTCACAAAGTTAATCCCCATCTCCATTCCCCTGCACCTCAGTGAGGTTGCCCTCCCCCTCCCTGGTTATGCCCCCAATGCTAGTACATCAACACAAATCCTCTGCTACTTAGGACAGACAAGGCAGTCCTATGCTGCATTTGTGCTTGGGGTGGGGGTGGGGGCTTGGACCAGCCCATGTATGCTCTTTGGTTGGTAGCTCATTCTCTGGGCACTCCCAGGGATCCAGGTTAGTTAACATCACTATCACTATTTTGTCCCCCTTTCTAAGTGGGATTTAATCATCCTCACTTGGGACTACATTCTTGTTTAAGTTCTTTGGTTCTATTCGGAGTATCTTGGGTATTCTGTACTTTTTGGCTAATAGCCACTTATCACTGAGTACATGCCACTCATGTCTTTTTTGGGTCTGTGTTATCTCACTCAGCATGGTATTTTATAGTTGTATCCATTTTCCTGCAAAACTCATGATGTCCTGTTTTTAATAGCTGATTAGTATTCTATTGTGTAAATGAACCACATTTTCTGTATTCATTCTTCAGTTGAGGGGCATCTAGGTTGCTTCCACATTTCTGGCTCTTATGAAAAAAGTGGCTATGACCATAGTTGAGCACTTGTTCCTTGGGGTATGGTGGAGCATCTTTTGGGTAAATGCTCTAGAGCAGTATATCTGGGTCTTCAGATAGAACTATTTCCACTTTTCTGAGAAGCTCTCAGATTGATTTCTAATTGTTTGTTCAAGTCTGCAATCCAACCATCAATGAGGAGTGCTCTTCTTTTTCTACATCCTGGCCAGCATGTGCTGTCACTTAAGTTTTTTTTGTCTTAGTCATTCTGATTATTGTAAGGTAGAACCTCAGGGCTGTTTGATTTGCAGTTCCCTGGTGACTAAGGATGTTGAAAAATTTTTAAGTATTTTCAGACATTTGAGATCCCTCTTTGAAAATTCTCTATTTAGCTCTATATTCTGTTTTTTTAATTGAGTTATTTTTTGAAGTTTAACCTTTTAAATTCTTTATATATTACGGATATTAGCTCTTTGTCAGATGTAGGGTTGGTTAAGATCTTTTCCCTGTCTGTAGGCTGTCATTTTGTACTATTGACAGCTTACTTTGCCTTTACAGAAACCTTTCTGTTTTATGAGGTCCCATTTATCAATTTTTATTCTATAGTCTGAACCATTGGTGTTCTATTTAGGAAACTTTCTCCTGTGACAATGCATTCAAGGCTCTTTCTTACTCTCTCTCTCTCTCTCTCTCTCTCTCTCTCTCTCTCTCTCTCTCTCTCTTTTAGATTCAGTGTATCTGTTTTCATGTTAAGCTCCTTAATCCACTTGTACTTGAGTTTTGTGCAGGATGATAAAAAAGGATATATTTGAATTCTTCTACATGCAGACATCCAGTTAGACCAACACCATTTCTTGAAGATTATTTCTTTTTTTCATTGTATGGTTTTGGCTTGTTTGTCAAAAATCAAGTGTCCATAGGTATGTGGTATTATCTCCTTGTTAACCTTGATGCTGTTCTATTGATCAGCCTACCATTTCTGTACCAATACCATGTGGTTTTTAACACTGTTGCTTGTAGTACAGCTTGAGGTCAAGGATGGTGATTCTTTCAGAGGTTCTTTTATTTTTCAGGATAGTTTTGGCTATACTGGGCTTTTTGCCTTTCCATATGAATTTAAGAATTACTCCTTCAATGTCTGTAAAATATTGTGTTGGAAACTTGATGGGGATTGGATTGAATCTCTAGATTGCTTTTGGTAAGATGACCATATTCACTATGTTAATCCTACTGATCCATGAGAATGGATGATCTTTCCATCTTCTGAAATCTTCTTGATTCTTTCTTCAGGGACTTGAAACACTTGCAATACAGATCTTTTACTTGCTTGGTTAGAGTTACATCAAGATACTTTATAGTATTCATGGCTATTGTAAAAGTTTTTGTTTCCCTAATTTTGTTCTCAGCCCATTTATCATTTATATATAGAAGAGCTGATGGTTTCTTTGTGTTAATTTTGTATTAACCACTTTGCTGAAGTTACTTATCAGCTATAGGTGTTCTCTAGTAGAATTTTGGGGATCTTTCATTTATACTATCATATCACCCTCAAACAGTGATACCTTGAATTCTTCCTTTCCAATTTCTATTTCCTGTATCTCTCTCTCTCTCTCTCTCTCTCTCTCTCTCTCTCTCTCTCTCTCTCTCTCTCTCTCTCTCTCTTGTTTTTTGTCTTGAATAGCTAGGGAGAGAGCTGGCAGCCTTGTCTTGTCCCAGATTTTAGTGGGATTGCTTCAAGTTTTCTCCATTTAGATGGATGTTGGCTATTGGCTTACTGTATGTTGCTTTAAAATACAGAATGCTTCATGAGTTTCCATGTCATCCTTGTACAGGAGTCATGCAAAACTTCTTGGTATTGTTCCAGTTTTAGTATATGTGCTGCTGAAGTGAGCACCTGGTCTTTCTTTGTGTTTTCTGTGACATAAAAAATTTCGCACAGCTTGGGGTTCCCTTGAATAATCTTTAAAAAAAATGAATAGAGATGAAAAACTCTTTCTTGTTCCCAGGATCAAAGTTCCTTTCAGTCACCAGGACAGTGTCCACAACTTAGCTTCAGCTGATGTGGATACAGGGGATCACATCCTCCAGTAGTCTTGTGAAAAAATTTTTCACCTCTCTTAATTAAAAAACAAGGAACAACAACAACAGCAAAAACCATAGTACTTTCCTCCTTTTCGTGATTTTTCCAGGATGAATTATATATAATTGTTTCCCTCAAAGGGCAAGTCAGGAATACTGGCTCCTTTCCTGGGATCACAGTCAGGGAAAAAATATGCCAATGCAAAATAGTATCTTTTATAAGTAACTTGCCCTTTTGCCTAGACTTGTTAAAAGTCAGCAAAGAGTCTGGAGAAAACAAGGGGAGGATAAAGTGGAAGAGACTCTGTATATTGATACAAAGAAGAAAGGCATTGTAGGGATGAATGGAAAAAGACACTGAAAGCAAATACTGCATGGCATAGTTGGCTATTAGTACTTGAACATGTACTTGTGTGTTATGTGCAAATGGTTTGTGTGTGTGTGTGTGTGTGTGTGTGTGTGTGTGTGTCTGCGCACATGTGCGTGCTTGTATGCTCACACTGTCATGTGCTCCTATGTATCCTCATACATCCCTGTCAGTTCCTAAGATGGAACAGAAGGTGATAGCATTCTCTCTTTCTCTGAGATAAGTGATTTTTGGGAGAAGCACTTCTCACCAGTCTTAAGCCTGAGCTGAGATTGTAATTAATAGCGCTTCCTCACTCAGTCCAGATTTCTTTCTCTCACGCTCCAGAGTGCTGGCAGCCTGTGCACTTCATTTTTAGTGTGGCCTGAGGGGCCATTTCTATCAACTCAAGTGCCAAGTGTCCCTCTGCCACAGCAGAGCTCATTAAATGCAGCCGTGTCTTGGGCAAGGCTTACAAAGGCCCAAGAGCACAGTGCTTCCACATCAGTCTGTCTCCAGCCTGGGTTGTGCTTTAGGTATGGGTGGCTGACATCTAGAAACCTTGGGTACAATTATTTGCCATGTTATATCTATGCAAAGTTCAGTCAGATATAGTCATGAGGGTTCACATGTTTTCATAAAGTTTACTAAAAATTCAACATAATTATTTGTACACTATGTTCAAATGAAAATCGTGTGGGATTCAAAGTTATATCTACTCAGGAGAATACTCTCGAGAAATCTTGGATAAGATTTCTCACCTAACATCTTGGAACTCTGTGTTTTCCCCTTGCTTTTCCAAACACTATAGACTTATGCAGATCACAGAACTTTCTCCACTGAACTGCAATCTGGGATTAACAATTTGCAGTTTTACTGAACTATAAATTCTTTCAGGACATAGGTCACATCTTGTTCACCAACAGAATTGGAATGTCTTATAGGATACCTTCATTGTGGATGTTCATAATGTTTCATGGGTGAATAAATAAGCTAATGGCTGAATTGTGTTGGAGATAGATGCATAAATTCATGAATGGTTGCATAGCTGGATAAATAGATAAATACATGGGAACTTTTGCCTAAAGGAAAATTTTTAACTTTTTATAAGTCAGATTATTGTAATTCCATAGAAATAGTATGAAGATTAAGTGAAAAGAGAATTGCTAAACTTTTGTCACAGTCCCTGATATATAAAAAATTCTAAATAAAAACTTCCTCTTTTCCTCTAGCCGCCCACACTTGTTTAGCAAGGTAACAAGTTCATGTTTACAGAACTTACAAGGCTCTGATATCCACTTGTAAACTTTCATATTTCTGTGCATTTACATATAGTAAAGAAACATACATCACACAGTTTACTATATTCTTTCATGAAGAGTATAGTATTACACTTAGCTAACAGAGTTCACAGTGGTTTCCCCATCAGCCCATGTCAAATTGCTCAAAATAGTGTAGCCCATAATATCCTTCCTGAATTTATTAACACCCATTTCTCCAGTTCCATATTATGCCATACAATGCTCACCACATTGACCTCATTTCACAGATTAGTATTAAAACTAGATTAGAACACACCCAGTGACTTCCTTCTCGGTATATTACAAATATAATCCATCTTGCCTACAGGGACACACATCCTCCATGCTCAGGACCACTCAATACATGTCCTCAAAGCTCATATTCTGTATAATAAATATATTATATTTCTACTCAAGTGTTCACATATTTGTGCTAGTCTCTAACTCAAATTCTGCATGATTTGTTATAAAATACCAAGAAATGTATTATAAAACATAAATTCTGTTAAATATTTATGGAAAATGAAACTTGTAATATTAACCCAAGCCTTTTCCAGGTTCCTATTATTATTCTTTCACTTGATCCTAGTTGTCTGGGAAGAGAGAACCTCAGTTGAGGAATTACCTCCATCAGTTTCACATGGAGGGAAGTTCTTGAGTAATTTTCTTGATTAATGTTTGTTATGAGGTAGCTCAGATCACTGTGAGTGGTTCTACTCCTGAGCAAGTAGTACTCAATTAAATAAAAATGATGTAGGGATAGCCAATATATAGCATTTCACCATAGCTATTGCCTTAGATTCTGCCTCTAGGTTTTGACTTTGACTTCTTAAAATGTAACCTGTGAACTGAAATAAATTATTTCCTCCCCAACTTATTTTTGGCCATGGTCATTATCACAGCAATAGAAAGCAGACTAAGACACCTTGATTTCATGCCTTTCTCTCGGTCTTATCATATACACAAACAGCAGCCAATGTGTAGACACCTCTCTCTCCATCCTTTATTTTTGACTATCCATTGCAGTTTCCCTCTTTGCTTTATACATTCTAAACAGCTGGAGTAGATAAATGATTTGCTGGTAACAGCATTCACTTGTTCAGAAACCTCTATGTATTCCTTCTTACTCAGACCCAGCTGACCAGTTCATGGCTCATGTGCTGCACATTTTCTAGTCATTTCGTTTACTTCATTTTCTCCAGATACAGGCATTTATGTTCTAGGTCACTCTGCAACTAAAACTGTCAACCATATGGGGATTATAACAACATTAGTCATGGCCATGATGAATTCCAAGATAGAATGATGACTGTTGCCTTTCATGTGTTCCATGACAAAGGAAAATGCTTAGAAGAAAAGGACACTGCCCCCTCAGTCCATTGGTAAGCTGAGTTTAAACATAAATCTCCCAGGCACCTATCAAGTAAGGACAACAACATGCATCCTCTAAAGTGATAAGTGAATAAATGTGACCAAGGAATGTGTATACAGCATGCAAGAAAAGATGCACACATTTATATTTCAGTCTTTGGTATAAAACTCTTCCATGAGGCCTTGTTCTTTGAATCAAGTCACACTAGAAAAAGGAGTCTCAAACTTCTTGAGAATTCCTTTTATATATTTTCTAGTTTTTTTCATTTTATTTATGTAGTGCTGGACCTGAGCAGTTGGAAACAGAGTTATTAACAGTACATCATTTTGAATTAAAATAACAACAACACATAACTTCAGTTCAGCTCATACAGTGTGTAGATGGAAAACTATATGCTCAAGAAAGGGCCAAGTGGAACCTGTGCATCCGCAGCTTGGCTCTGGCTCATCTTCTTCAAGTCATTGCTTTTTGCCATTAACTGTGAAGAGCAGCATGTCACATCAACAGGACTGTCACTGGTTTATCATGGGACAAACAATGAAAGCACTCTAAAAAGCTCAACCCTTTTCCAGGTTCTCTATTCACATGACTCAGATTTAGTGACATTCCTGGTTACATATCAGTAATGGAGTCTGTTTAATTACATACATAAGAACTATCATGAGCAGATTTCAAAATAGGTTTTATTGAATTCTTGACATTGAAAAGAACAAAGGTTACACTGAGAAAACAGCTCTCAATCCTTGTTGACTAAGTTAGAGTCAAAATGAAATAGAGTTATGAAAGAGAACATTATGTCATTTTTTTCGTACAATATATATATATATATATATTGTGTGTGTGTGTGTGTGTGTGTCTGTGTCTGTGTGTGTGTGTGTTTATGGTACACATTTGTATTGAAAGGACATTTTTGCTTACAATTTATTCAGTCACTCAACTTTTTCATAAAGCCATGATACTTATGTATTTGAATCATCTGCCATGTTGATATTTAGTCTCATCTTCAGTAGCCATGTGCTTTACAGATATTTTGAGCACCTACCCATGTGTGCTATAGATCTTTCAATAGTCTAAGTAGATTTCAATACTAATCTACTATCCATTCTCCAGTGTCACTTCCTCTTCAATGAAGAGTAAGAATCATGTTTCAATGTTGTTACTCCCTCTTCTCTATTGCACTCAATGACTATGGATGAGGCTTTAAAGAAAAACTACACATTACGGTCTGATTTGAAATTCTTTCAATGTCATCCTCTATTTTATCCACTCAGATATGTCCCAATATATTCTGCCAAACATTCAACTCAGAATTATTGTTCTCATTCCTAAAATAGCCATGTAGTGCACTCTTTTCTATGTCTTTGCTTATTTTTACCTTTCCTGAGATGCTGTCTCTTAACTGAAATGTACCTGTGTATTCATGCCCTGCTATCTTCTTTAATTTTCATAAGTGTATTTATTTATTTGGAAATATCACCACTAACCATTTCTCAAGAAAATTTCAAATCCAACCCCATTGAGTTCATTTGACCTATCTTCTCTGAATTACACATATATTTATAATTAGTAAAAAATTACTCATAATTAATGATACTTACTGATTCACAGAGTATATTTTGATTGTTATTATTGCTGCTTTCTTATTTCTTACTTTCAAAATGAAAATGACTGTTGAATGCAGTCCCAGTGTGCCAAGTTCATCGTCAGTAACTGTCTAGATGTCTGAATTTTTGGAGACTATTTAAAATTTACTGTTGCAGAGAGATGCGTATCTTCCTATGCCTCTGAGCATCGGTTTATTTCTTTGCTAGATCTTTTCAGAACTCTCATTACAATGTTTTTTTTCCCCCACTGGGAGGCAAGAGTAGGGACAACACTCAAACTTTCAGCGTTCGTACTTCCAGTCATTCGTTTTGCTCTTTGCTCAATCACAAACTTACTTTCCATGATTTCCACGTCAAACGATTTCTGGATTGATCGGGCCTTAAATCACTCCATTTCCTTGCTTTTCTGCATTCTGCTAGGTAAGTGATAAAACTGGGACATACATTGTAGAGCCTATGTACTTTCATAGAAAGAAAGGAAGAACTTCTTAGGTTTCCATTATTTCTATTAGAAATAACAGAATTCCCATTTGGCATAAGGAAGGTGACATGAAGCATCTTCTCAATGCCTGTTTCTAATCTCTTGTCCCATCATATATCTATGACTGGATAGAATTACACTTTTTATAGACATAGCAAAAATTGTGCCCACAGAGAGATCATCTTCGCCACCCCTCTCACCTGACATACGATAATATAATGACTCAGAAGTAGTGAAATTCTCTCTTCAACTCAGACCAAAGCATAGGCAGTATCAGAATAGAAACCCTCTCTTTTTTTCTGCTCAGCTACTGTCAGGATGCCAGGTTCATAATAGGGTATTTAATTTCCTTTGAATTTAACACCTGTATCTCATCAGACAGTGTCTGGTGCAAAATAAGTAACAAATTTATAAATATTCCTTCATTTCAAAGGTATTCTGTATAGTTTTGGAAAAAATAATATTTCACATGAGGCAATTGACACAGACTAGTTGCAATCCATTCACTGTAGTCCAGTGGCAATCCTCTCATGTCCATGTATCCTGGACAAGGATCCCAGTTCTTTGATGTAAAAGAGAATGGGTTGAAAGTAAGAACATACAAAGCACAGTATGGGGGGAGATGAATTATCATTCTAAAGAAATGGGGGGTGTGGATTTGGAGACACTAGCATCCTCAGTTCTAATAATAACAGTGCATAAAATAACATCCAAAATAAACTACTTTGTTTGCAAGAAAAAGATAAAAAGAAGTGGTGACACAAGACAAATCCAAAACCAGCTTGTGGTCTAACACTCCTATGGACTTGCGGATGATTTATTTCTATTTATACCCTAGCTCAAATGTGGTTACCTCCGCAAGGCTTGTATCAATCCACACTGTCAAAATATATTTTTCTGCAAAATATTATCATAGAATCTTGTTAAAATTTCACTTGTGGCTTGTGTTTCTAGTGGCGTAGTGGTTTATGTATCTGTCTGTCTTTCCCATTAGATTGAGAGATTCTTTGGGACAAGAACTCCCTTAATATACATGTATATTTCCTCCAGCTAGAACAGCAGGTATTTACAGTGCTGGCTGCCTTTCCCTCATTTCTTGCTTCAGGCAGATGCTAATAATCAGTCACAACATCCCTTATCGTAATGCTTGGGAAAGTCCTCAGAATCTTCTAGAACAAAGATCCCCAGGCTGCTACCTTCTTTGTTTTTTTGTTTTTTCATGCAGAAATAGTGTATTTGTTGTATCTATTTCCTCAAATAGTATCAGGGTTGTACACTCTTGTCATTTTGTTAATGTTATTTTGATATGATCTAACTCTTAATAAGTTTATCTTCAGAAAAGTTTTTGAGATTGGCATAAGTATTCAGGGAGGTTGCCAAGTAAATTTTAAGGCAGGGTAGGAAGGACCACATTTATTAATATATAGAATATTGTGTGATGTGATAGGAGATACCATGATAGGAGAAAGCTATGAGATATAAATCTATTGATCATTTAGAGACTCAGGTTATCATCCTGTGACTATAACAGAATACACAGGACAAATGTATATTAAAAATGTTTATTTTGAATCATAGTTAAGAGACTTACACTGTTGCTTTGAGACATGGTGAGGCTGGACAAACTATTCACTTATAGCTAGGAAAGAAGATAGGAAGAAGAAGTGGTCAGGGTCCCCAAATCGTCAGATATGTTTATTAATCATCTAAGGAACTTTATACAGACACTACTTCTCAAAACCCATTTCTTCATATTAACACCACAATGAAGACCAAGCCATCAACATGCAAGCCTTTGGAGACATTCCAAATAAAAACCAGAACAGGAGATCAGGCAACAGGTTCACTGCAATGAGCAGACTATGGAGGTGGTTAGTTTTGTCATGGCAATGGCAGGAGGGAATGTAGAAACATTTCTTAGAGGATTGCACACCATCAAAGAAGGAGAATAGATCAGAAATAGCCCAAGCCAAGTGGCTGACCCTGCTCCAGTTGGAAATGTTCCTCTCACCTGTTCCTCCCAATTCAGATGGTAATGGAAAGTGATTCTATTAAGGAAAAGGAAAAGCAGGTGCCTAACAGAACCAACAATACAACTGAAGCAGCTTAGAAGGCTATCAGGATTGTTGCCATTGGTTACATCTCTCTCTTTCTCTCTCTGTCTTTGAATCTACTATGCTGTAGTCTTTCTCATCTCTAGTAAATAGCATAATTACCAAGAAGTTTCATTAATCAGAGTCCTGAGCCCAGAAATCTGGAGTTATTAACTTAGTTTATCTGGAATGGGACCCAGTATTTTATATTTCAAATAGATTTTCAGAAGATGGGGATAGTGTTGGCCTTGGAAACACAAAGAGTGAACCATGACATAGGTCTTAAATCTTCTGAAGCAAAGACAGTACATGCACTTTCTGAAGGATAGTGGAAAGTCTTCATTCTTTTCTTTGATTTTCTGCCAGTGTTGCTGATGGAATGAGATTATTAATGAGGCCAACATGTATATAGCTTAGCCTGGTATTTTGGAGAAAGTTCTTTGTTGTAATGTTGGATTTTAAGGCATCTTTATTACTGACTTAGTTCCTTACTTTGGGCAAGCTTCATTCACCCTGATGGATCTTGTGTTACTTGGATGTAAAGAGAAGAAATCTAAGCATTTGATGTCTGATTGAATGATTTATTCTTTAGGATATCACCTTCATTTTATGATAATCATTAGGTATTCACTTGTCTTCCATGAATTAATGATGTGAAGAGTATTTCTTAGGTATTCTGAAAATAGCCTTGAATTTGGATTTGTTTGGTACTTATTGATGATTATATTGGAATTAATTACTTTGAAAGAAATACCAAAGGAGTGCTCACGTAATATTTGAGTTACATATAAAGCTGACTATATAACTTTGCAGGACCAGTGCATGATGAAGTTGTAAAATCTCCTTTTCCAAACATCAGAGAAAATATTAAAGTTTCTAAATTGTATGTATTTCCTTTCTGTCAACAATTTCTTTCTCAGCTTGTCATAGTGCTTATTTGTTAAGTCCCATTAAAATAATTATTTCCATAAATGTAATATCATTGACAGTTTTAAATATAAATACAAGAACATTTATCTTATATTTAGAAGCATAAAATGTGTAGATTTTATGTCTTGAGGTTCTCACTTGTATGTGTTTTGTTTGTAACCAGAAAAAATGCTGCACCAAGTAGTTCAACTGTCTTTAGTACACATTCTGATACGCAAACATTCAACCAACAATAGACCTTTGACATACTGATGCATTTGAACCAACAAGAATTCTCAGATATTCTATTTGTTATTACTTTTAATACATACAGATGATTAAAACAAGGAATCAACTTGATCAGAAAGGGTAGAAGAGGTTTTGACAGTGTTAAGGATTGGCAATATACCATTGTATTGCGTCTCTTAAAAACAATCTCAAAAAAATGAATGGACATGTGGTATATACCACATGTCCCTTAGTAGCAGTGTTCATGGAAGCACCCTGAGCACTATATATAATCAGATGCCATAGAAATCTACACATGAATGTTACATATATTTCCTCTGCTTAAAAGTTGTGGCATACTTTCTCATTGTTATTTATTCACAGAACATATTCAAAAATAAAATTGTTGCAAATTTTAATTTATCAAGTCAAGAGGAATATCTGATCATTTAAGAAAACGGCTGCTCTATAGAGAGCCCAGGTTCAAGTCTCAGGACACACATGGCAGTCTCTGTAATGCCAGGTTAAGAGGTCTAGTGCCCTCTTTTGGCTGCTGCTGGCACAGGCATGGAATAAATACATAATCATATGTGCAAAATGCATATATATCAAATAATTAAAAATAAGAAAAGAAGTTTAAAACATCAAAAGTTGAATTTTGTTAAATGGACAAGAGTAATTTGTGTAATTTGTGTTCAAATCCCTGACATCCATGCAAAATTACGGCACAACAATTGTGTGTGTAATAATTCCAGCATTGTAGGACTGAGCCAGGTGAATCCTATGAGCTTGTCAGACAGTCAACCTAACAAAAACTGTGAGACTCTTTTCAATGAAAGATCTTGTTCCAAGGCTGTAATGTGTAAAAGCATAGAGGATGACACCCAACATTGTCTTATGGCTCTATGTTCATACATGGTTGTACACACTTGTACATTCACATATGTGTGTAACACAGATACAAATAATATAACACACATAGATGAAAATAAAATAAACATGCTAGGGGCTGTATGCTTATACAGATTGTAATATATGAGGCTACTACTAGGTAGCCATTGTCCCTATTTTGATTTCTGTTGACTCAATTTCTTGGTGAAGGCTGTCTGCTACTTTTTAAAGTTAGAATCCTAGTAGGTTGTCTCTCTTTTAGAAAGAAATTAGTAAGTGCTACATAAACTTAAGAGGAGGGCAGCCAAACTCAATTTCCTAGAGGTAGAAGTCTCAAAAACGAAGAAACCTTTTGTATATGTGTTTAAAACTACCATAGTTTTGCAAATTCGATCATCAATCGAAGGAGAGGTCCTAGGCCCAGTGAAGGTTTTGTGCCCCAGTGTAGGGGAATGCCAGGGCCAATAAGTGGGAGAGGGTGGGGTGGCACGCATGGGGAGGGGGGAGGCAACAGGGGTTTGTTCTTGTTGTTTTTGTTAGTTTGTTTGTTTGTTTTTTGGAGGGGAAATTGGGAAAGGAGAAATTTACATGTAAATAAAGAAAATACCTAATTAAAAAAATAAATAAAACTACCACAGTTAATACAAGTTTTGGGGTAGTTAATGTTTTCTGGATCTACAAGGGCGAGTATGGGAGTCTAACAACATATATCTTGCTGATAGTTCTATTACATGATTTCTGGCAAAAGCATTGCAAAATCTACAAAACTGACATGTGTGTAATACTAATATCAAGAGAGCACAAAAACACTCCTAGAGTGAGAATGTCCAACCTTTGCTAATAAAAGTCTTCAGGTCTCAGGACTTAGTAGGCCTATGAGAAGAATGACCCTCTATCAGGTCCTATACAATGCTACTTTCCTTAGATATCTGTCCCTTTGGGGTTATGGGAAGCAAGCAGTGAAGTGGAGTTCTATTCCAAGCATCCTCTGCACAGGGATGGCTGAACATAAGCAATTATCTAGCCATGGTGCAGGATCTCCAGGCCCCCTCATTGCCATGGCATGCACAACATCTCTGCCTGCCCACAATTCCCCTCACTTGGCAGATGCTATAGGCAGAAGACGCTGAGTGCAGGCGAATTATTTCCACTACTTCCTGGTAATTTCAGTACTGCATTCATCCAAGGCTCTCAAAACTCTTAATCAACAGGAATATGCTAACCTGAGACTGGGTCACAGAGGGACAGCATGGAGATCCAGAGAGATTGGTGACAGCTGCTGCCCTCTCTCTGGAGAGGATGAGTGTAGCTATCATCATGCTTGGTGACAGGAGGAGGGATGAGCAGGTCTTTTAAGGTCTTTTCCAATCTGGGAAGTCTATGAATATCGTTACCAGCTGAGAGCGATTCTCCATGCTTTATTCATCATGAAAATGACGCAAATCTAGAGAAACAGCTTTCTCAGAGGTAGGTGGCCACTAAACCAAGCATCCAGACACTCAGCACTCTGAAAACACTTGCTGAGGAAAGTCCTTGAATTTTAAAAAAGTACATTTCAGGTAAAGATAGGAGCAACACAGCATATTTAGTAATGCATGGAAATAGAGGCTGACGTGTTTCAATTTCAATAGCAGTGAGCTATGGTTGCCTAGAAAAGCTATTGTAATTCTATCTTGTATTAATGGAAGTAAAATGCCTTAGATAAAGAATGAGATCATTCCTGTCTAATCTGTGCTAATCAAACCCTACCTGGGAAATACTTTTGAATTCTTATTGTGCTTGTACAATCTGGAAAAAGTGAAAAATTTCAAAGAAAAATCACTAAGATAGTGAAAAGTCCTGGAGTCTTGTATATGTGAAAAAGTAGGGGAGAATCCTTCATACCGGATAAGATGAAGTGTAAAAGAAGTTTCCAAAAGTTAAGTCCAAGTTCTAGTGAGTTGGATATATGCAAATTTTGTTTCAGTAGTATTTAAGAAAGAACTTTTGCAGTGTGCAGAGCTATTCAAGATTGGTTCAGTGGGTTTTAGAGTGCACTAACTAGAGAAAACCTTAGATTACATGCATCAATGCTGCTAAAATGGATGTTGTTGCAATGGTGGGTGGTCTTTTTAACTTTCTAGTTTCTAGTTCTGTGGTAGTGATAACAATTTTATTCATATCATCTCTAAATATAACAATTACACTCACGATTTTGCAGAGATTGCCTTATTTTACAAAGGTTTCAAAGTTATCAAAATTTACTTTATAGACTAACATCTTTATAGGCACAACTAAATTGGTATAATTGACAACTTTCACACTAAGGAACTTTTTCAAATAAAATCCAGACACCACAAACTCACGTGTCCAATGTAAGAACCTTAAGTTTAGTTATAAATCTGCAAAACTGTTATAAAATTTAGTTGTATGATAGTTCACATATTATATCCAGAAAATATGACAATTTTCAATTATTTTTATTGAACTTACTATTTATTATTATTATTTGGATATGCAGAAGTATAGACATCTATACACATCTATCTAAAATAAATGCCTCTACTTTGGAACCATTGTAAATAGTGGTAATATGAAAATTTGCATATGCTATTTGGTAATCAAGGCTGGAGTAATAGCCCACTCTTTGAAAAGATTGTATAAAAGCAAGGGACCTGAATTTGCATAATCAATAGGATATAGTAACAATAAGTAAGATTTAGTTCACTAATCTTAAGAGTTGTAAATTATCTGTATTCATTTTAAAATACTCTATTGTGTTCTATTGTATGGATTTTACTTATTTATCTCTCTGTTAATCATATGATAGGTATTGATATCTGTTCAGTTTTATCAATAATAACTCATGTGCTTGTTTTTGTGAGTGTATACTCTATTTGTGTGCATGTTTGTATGTATGCACATGTGCTTGCATTTGAGCATGTGTACATGCATTTGTATATAAATGTTTTTGTGTGTGCACTCAGAGTTCAGATGTATTAGTTTTATTCTATTTTTCTTATTATTATTCACTGGGCAGAATATCTCATGAAACTGTGAATTCAGTGGCTCTCTCTCTCTATGTCCCTCTGTCTCTTTCTGTGTGTGTCTCATATGTGTGTGTTGTCTCTCTCTCGGTATATGTGTGTCTAGACTAGCTTGCTATCTAATAAGCCCCAGAAGTATATTTGTTCCTTTTTAAAATCTTTAACACTGTAGCTATGGCTATATACCTCTGAGAATAGAAGAAGTGCATGACCAGCAAAAGAGCACAAAACTGTTTGTCCAATATCAAGATGTCAGCCTGTGAAACATACATATATGTAGCATTGTACAGAGTAAATAGGTTTTGTTTAGAAATATATATGCATATACTTATATATGTATGAATGCAGTAACAATTAGTCAGAAAAGAGGGCATGAATCTGCAGGGGAGCAAGGAAGAATATAGGGTAGGATTTGAAAGGAGGAAATTGAATTGTAATTGTAATTATTTATAATCTCAAAAATAAAAAAATATCAATTACTGAATATTTTTTCATAGTCTATCCTATTCTTAACATCATCTCTTGATTAAACACTTAGTTTAGAAGGAATCTTATAGTATTTTGTAGTGTATCATTATACCCTGGTGACTGTTTCAGAAACCCATGTTCATGATCAGTCATAAAGATAATCTCTTTTAGTTACTTTTAAGACACTTTACAATTTTCACTTGCATGTTTCAGTTCATGACCCATCTCAAATGTATTTCATTAAAATGTTTTTTCACTCTGATATTTTACTAAAATTAAACCAAATGACCCAATAGCTATTATGTTATTTCTAGACCCTCTATTGTATTACGCTACTGGACAATTCCATTGATAATGTACGAGGGTCTTGATAATTTAAGCCTATTTGTTTTTCTCAGCCAATATTTTGTGTTTTTAGGGCTGAATTCATGCACACATACTGGTAAATTGTTTGTATTTTACAAGTTGATGCAATTGTAACACCAATTTCTTTTGATTACATTTTCTCTTTTATGCACCATCATATGCATAATACATTTGATATTTTAAATAAAGAAAGTCATGTGTATAGAAACCACAAGAGGCATAACTATACATCTCCAAGAGCTTTTGAACATACAAACCACTTTTTAGTTATCTCCATTCTTTTAGACTAGTATTAGATTCACAGAAAATTTGAGAAGCTAGCAAGATGTCACATATGACCACAGCCCATACCATACTGACTGAGTCTCTCTCATAATCAATAATCAGGACCAGAATGGAAGATATTTGCAATTGATGGGATTTTATTGAACAGTCGCTATAAACAGCATTGTAGGGTCTGTGGTGAGGTTCAAACTTGCTATCACACATTTTGTGAGTTTTGATGAATGTATGTATGGAAACAACTACACCAGCTACAATATCACACAGAACATTTTCATTTCCCTAAATTTTATTTGCTCTGCTCATCATCCAACCTTACATTCACTGATCTTTCCACTTCTTTGGAGTTTTGAAATTTCCAGAATATCTACTGGAATGAACCTTCCATTTCAAATGACCTTCTTTCACTTAATAATACGCATTTATGTTTCTTCCATGTCCTTTCATGACTATGTAGTTCATTTGAGTTCACCTCCGTCCAAGATCCATTGTCCATGGGTATCAGAATTTATTTACTCATTCTTCTCCTGAAAAATTACTTTGTTGTTCTGATATTTGAAACCATCTTTTAACCTGCTATAACACCTTCATAGAAGCAGGGGGAGAGGATAGGATTGGGGGTTTGCAGAGGGGAAAGCGGGAAAGGGGATAACATTTGAAATGTAAATAAATAAAATATCCAATAAAAATTACTTTTAAAATCTGTTAAAAACATCCTTGCACTAATTTTATTAAAGACAAAAATTTGAACCATTGCAAATACTAAGCTTGCCAGAGTGTTAAGTTTGCAACAAATCACTAAACATCAAAAGTGACTATCATATTGCAGTACCACCATCAATGAATGAGAATGCCTTCTCTTTTATATCCTTCCTGGATTTGATGTTAACAATATGGATTTTTGTCTATTTTTAATAGGTAGTTGCTAGCTATGGCTTATATTTTAAACAAAACATTATATTTGATAACTTGTCAAATTTACTAGTTATTAATAATAGCTCAATATTTTCCTTGTGATTTTCTTTGCATAGAACATCATATCATCTCCACAGAGTTGAATCAATGTCTCCCTTTATCATGTCATTTGTGTCTCTTTGTTAATATTGCAAAAAGTTAGGATTTCCAGAGCTGAGTTGAAGAGAATGGAAACATTTGCACTATACTTAATTGTAGAAAAATGTTCAAAATGACATGAGAAAGGCAATGTAATCTCCAGATTTCAGAGATGCCCATATTAGTTTAGAGATATCATGTTTTATTTACAAATCTTTAGCTAAAGATGTTAGTGTCAATGTATACACAGAAAACTTAATCGATAACTTTTTTTTCTTTGTAAGACCTCTCAGTTCTGTTTTCCTCTCTTTAACCAGGCTGCCCAATATGTGCACTACCTCTGTCTGTGTCCAGGATCCATGGACCTCAGTTATTTTACTAGAACAATTTGGGGCTCTTTTCCAGGCTTTCTTTAGATCTTCCTCTGGGAAAAGTTGCCCCACAACAATCTTTGACTTTTGTGTGTGACAGATGCTAGGAGTGACTCTATGTTAACTTCTCTAAATGGCATCAGGTTTAGAAATTATCTTCCTAATAAAAGGTATATGAGGGAAAAATGTCTTTTTGCATTTTGACTTCCATATGGAATATTGCTATTTTATTTACTTTCTAGGGCTCTTTGTGTGTGTGTGTGTGTGTGTGTGTGTGTGTGTGTGTGTGTGTGTGTATGTGTGTGTGTGTGTGTGTGTGTGTTTAGAATATTGAAGTGGTACAACTTAGGTTTAGGAGTTATCTTGGAAATAATTTTTGAAAGTATGAGTATCATAAAAATAATCTGAAACAGAAGGAAAACGAGGATAGATCTGTCATGTAGCATGTCACAATTCCATGCTAAATAAAACTTCAGTATTTATTCAATGAAATAGCAGATGAGAATAATATCAAAGGAGTATTGAAATCATAATGAAAATGCAGTACTATCTAGAAGTAGCATTTTAGTCAATGTAGAAATGATGAATTATTCAGAAAATAGTATTTGCAAAAGCTTTCTATGGTGTCAAAAATTAAAATTCTGGGACAGGAGAGATAACTTCATGGTTAAGAATTTTTGCTACAACAGTAGAGGACCTGTATGCAGTTCCTGTCATCAATAGAGCAGTTAGTGATCAATCATCTGTAACTATAGTTTCAGGGGTACTTGTCACTATTTTGTGGCTTTGTCTGACACCTGACACAAAACAGGCATCTAATCTCCAGGCAAAACACTTGTATACACTTAAAAAAAATTAAACCCTAGTTTTTTTATGTTCAAATAAGTTTACTTTCATAAAAATTGAAATACAAACAAAGATTAAACAATAATAAAAGGAATGAAAGACAATTCATAAAAATTTTAAATGTAAATGTAACTTCTGGAACTGATTTCCTGTTACTCTAGCTCTTACAATCTTTCAATAGAGTGACTTCTTCAGTGTTCTCGAAGCCTTAAGTATAAAGTTGTGTTGTAGATGTATCTATTAGAACTGTAGAATTTTGTATTTTGATAGTATTGATTATCTGTAATAAAAACGCCATCTTAATTATGTTTCAATGTTATCATTTAATTGTGAAGGATGCTGCTCACATAGGGTTGCCTACACATGACCTGGATAAGGACAATACAAATAACATCCTAATGCTGAAGAAGGAAAGTTTAAAAGACCTCAGTTCTAGACAAAGTAATCCAGGCACCAAAAGAATGCCATGATCAAGAAAAATAATCTTCCCCAGAGAAATATATCCAATTAGCTATCCAATATAAACTGATCAGCCCTGAATACATAAACATACAAGAAATATTGTATGGTTTCAAAAGGTTGTATTTATATATAAATGGATATATGTCTATATACATAAACATATATGTATAACAACAATTAAAAGGGAGGGCATAAATTTGAATTAGAGTAAGAAAAAGGGTACATGGGAGGATTTAGAGGAGTGAAAAGGAAGGAGAAAACAATGGATTTATGTTGTATTAAGTATTTCTTCACATTTGGGGTTTCTACCCCACATTTTATCATTCAGTTCCCAGATAAAAGGCATACAAGCTTTATACTTATAAGTCTTTAAAGCACTAGGCTATAGGCTGTAGGAATCTTTATTCAACCAAAAGTTTTAATTTAAGGAGCAAAGCCACACAGAACTCCTTTTTGTTTATGCAGATTCTCTCATCCCTGGGGGAAATCAGGCCTTGGGGGACAATATTTAGCATTAAAAATACATAGCAACAGACCAAACCTCAAAATAGTCAAATATATATACTAGGGATATACCACTGGAAAAAGAGTTCGGCTGAGAGTGGTTGCTCAGTAAGCAAGAGAGCCTCACTTATATTCAGGTAAGTCTGCACATGGTAGCATGTGCTTGCAAAATGAGTATTCCTATGGTGAGATGAGAAACAGACAGCAGAATGTACAAGCTCATAGGCTAAGGAATAGCTATGCATAGTCTCGTGTATGTAGAAATGAGAGCAAAATAGCTTAGAGAGTTATTCACCAGGAAGTCATAAGATTAGTAGACACAGAGAGGATAAAGCTGACTGACTTTTATATAGGTATGTGTACAGTAAGTAGACAGGTGTGTTGAGAAAAGGAATATTTTCTATGTGTGTGTGTTTCTTCAACTAAATGTATACATCTAAACCTTAAAGACAGAAACATTTGGAAAGGCTTAACAGATAAAAGACTAAGAAGATATATAGAGTGTTTACAAGTTATTGGTACACTGCAAACAGCTCATTTGATTAATTAGTCAAAGCTGTAAGCTAAAAAAAATGAAGATGCTAATTAATATATGAAAAATTATTCACCCTCCTTCGTAATTAAGTAACGAAGATTGAAACACAATTAAGATACTATTTTTCATTAAGTTAAATAGTCTTTATATTACATCTGAACCTATTAGAAAGATGATACCTGTTAAAAATGTATAAATTGACTTCAGGTTAATACAGTAAGTATTTTTGGTTTGGTCTGATCCTTCTACTTAATTAGCAGGCAGAAGAATAGCTCAGATCTCTTCATGAAGAAGCCAAGAAGAGATACACATTCCTTCATTCATTTTCAGCTCAAGATACAGGCAATGAGATTAGTTTATGGGTTTTATATTCCTAAATAACAATTTACTCCAAACTTGTTGGCTTAAACAACACACATCTGCTGTGGTTCTTTTATTTAGAAATCTGAAATGTAAATTCTTCCAGAGTCACACACAATTCTGGAAGCTCTAGGATAGTATCCTTGTCTTTCCATTGGCTCAAGACCTACTTCCCCATCTTCAGAGCCAATGACATCCATCTTCATGACTGTTCCACTTTAGGCATCTTTCAGCCTAATCACTTCTTACAAAGGTTTGTTGTTCTTAGCAACTCATTACTCTTACATTATATTGTATCCACAGGCAAACAGCAGAATTATATTATCTCAAGATTCCTAACTATTACTATATGATGCCTTCTTCTTTGCATGTAAAGACATATTGACAGGATCTCAGAAGGTGGATATTGATGATTATTTTGCCTATCACAACCTAGTTTCCTTCAGACTTAGTAGAATTTTTACCAGGGATAAAATACAAGCAAACTGTTTCTTGCTTCAGGCTTTAAGAACAACAAAGCATGCCTCTTCAGTAGAGAAAACACTATAAGTCTTCATTAAGTCCAATGATTAAGTTTTATACTCTTTGTCAATATTAAAAACGTATCTTCTGCCTGTATCTATTTGCCTCCATTTATTATAATAACTCTTACAACACAAACCACAATCCACAAAATTATACAAATAAAACCTTTAAAATGATACTTTGTTGTGATACAGTTTTGGAGAAAATAAATTGTAAATTGGATAATGCATAGTTTTAAAGAAATTATGGGTGTTATTCCAAATTTACCAAATAATGTTAACATGTTTTATCCAAGATATTTCCTAGGGATAAATTCTGCAGGAAATATTTTTATTACACAAAGGCAGGCACAATGATCTTCTATTCAACAACAGATAAGTTAAGCACATCTGGAAGGATTTCTGTGATCGTTAAAGTAGACGTTAAATATAATCTGACAAATTCACACTGAGAATAATAGATGTTTAAACAGATGAAATATTTCTAAAATGTAAAATAAAGTGGTGGCCCAACATACATCAAAGTAAAACAGCCAGCAACAATATGAAGGAAAGTAGAAATTACCCATTGGTTGTCAAACACCAAATGGTCAGCTCTGAAATTTACAATTTACATTTGCGTTAACAGTCTGAGTAGGTACGTGTATGTGTGTGTGTGTGTGTGTGTGTGTGTGTGTGTGTGTGTGTGTGTTCATGTATGTATGTATCAGCAATAAATGAAAACAAGGATAAAAGGCCGTGGATTTGAAAGAGAACAAAGAGGGGTGTATGCGAAGGTTTGGAAGGAGGAAAAATAAGAGGAAAATGATGAAATATACAATAAAATTTCTTTCTCTCTCTTTCGTGTGTGTGTGTGTGTGTGTGTGTGTGTGTGTGTGTGTGTTTGAAAGAGAGATAGAGACATTGGAATGCATGCATATACAGTCATAATGGATCTGAGGATATAAATACAGCTTTGATCCTTTTTTAATTGAGACAGGAATTGTTCATGAAATTGAACATAAGGATTTTGAAGGTAATTGTTCATTTTTACCTAAAAATTTATCGTTATGATATAAAGTATATTATCAGAGATATATTTTTAAAAAAACATAAAAGATAAAAAAATTTAAAAAACATTTGCTTTCACTTTCAGGATTTGAAGAAACTGTAATTCTATTTTTCTTTTTCTTTCTTTCTATTTTTTTTTTTTAGGTTCATAAAAGATCTAACCCAAGTTTTCATGCTACAGAGATAGGAATTTTTATCCCCTCATTCAAACGAACTCATAAATTGCTCAATGCCCAGTTTCCAATAGCTATTTAGATACAGAGTCTACACTGAAAGATCTGAACTTCACTTAACCCAGAACCACACCTTGTCATGGCATGATTCATGAGAGACAGAAGTCACTTTCTCAAACCCTGGTCTGAACTTCTTTGTTAGAAAATGTGGTTGTAATTCCTCATTCTGCAACCATACATGTTCCCACATGGATTTGAAAATATTCTCATCATATAACTCAAGTATACTTCTCTACCTCATGACAAGGTGGACACTGGCCATGTGATTTCCTTTGGCTAAGGAGTTGTTTATAAATATGATACAGCCAAAGGCTTGAAACATCTCCCCTGTGGGGCATTTCCTCTTGACCATCTGTATTCCCCTGAGTAATCTTCAAGTAGCTACTATTCTTAGATTCAACAATGAAGCCAAGTCAGGGACAGTCACTGTCCATGAGTTAAATATAAGTGGTTATTATTTTATATGCTACTAACAAGTTATGCTTCATATTGGCTTTGTCTCAACCAGGGAAGCAAAACTACCAGATACATGCATGTATGCACACAGTACGTGCTCATTTCATGTACAGAACAAAGATATGCCTATATCTTATCTGTTATGAATCTTTGATATTATTTGTTAAACCTGGAAATACATCTCTGTAAGGCTTTTGCTTCTGCTCACAGAAGTGTAAAGCTCAAAGGGCTGAAAATCAGAAACAAAAGACAGATATAAAGTTGGTGATTGCAATACACAGGTATAAGCTGAAATTTCATAAGAATGGGCTGACTCATCCTTAGTTTTTGTTTCTGATGACACTGACAGCCTATAACAGGAATTATGGCTTTTTTTTGTCACAGAGATAAATAGGCACTGGGTCCATAAATGGAGAATTCAGTTAGAACATAAACCAAGATACTGCAACAAGCCAGTAAGGTTAGTTAGCAGACTAGCAGCAATGTGTGTGAGCTATTAAGTAGATGTTTGTTCACCTTCCCAAACTCGCCAAGGATCTCCATTGTGGTGTAAACTAATTGGAAATATGGAAAAAGGAAAATTCTCTTTATTTACCACTTATTTATTTATATTTATTCACTTTACATACCAGACTCAGCTCCCTGTCCTCCTTTCCTACCATCCCACTCTCAGAAATTCCTCCTCCCACTGTCTTCCCCTTCTCCTCAGAGAAGGAGAGGTCCCCCTTTAGTCCATTCCCACCCTGGGACATCAAGTCATTCAGACCAAGTACATCCTTTCCCACTGAGGACCACCCTGGCAGCCCAGATAGGCAAGTGTTCCAATGGCAGCCAACAGATTCAGAGACAGACCCCTGCTCTAATTGTTACAGGACCCAGTTGGAGACAAAGCTGCACATCTACTACAAATGTGTAGGGGGCATAAGTCCTACCCCTGCATGTACTTTGATTGGTGATTCAATTTCTGTGAGCAGGTATGAGCCCAGGTTAGTTGACTCTATAGGTCTTCTTGTGATATCCTTGACCTCTCCTGCTCTTAATCCTGTACCCCATTCTTCCACAGGACTCCCTGAATCCTGCTTGATGTTTGGCTGTGGGCCCCTGCATCTGTTTCCATTGGCCTTAGTGTAACTCTTGGCAGACAGTCATGTTAGGCGCCTGTCTGCAAACAGAGTAGAGTATCATTGATAGTCTCACATGGGATAAGTCTCAAGTTGGGCGGTGATTGATTGACCATTCCTTTAACCTCTGCCCCATCTTCTAGGAAAAACAAATTTTGGGTTCGAAGTTTTGTGGCTGAATTGTTGCCCCCTCTCTTTCCACTGGAAACTCTGCTTGACTGCAGAAGGTGGCCAGTTCAGTCTCCATATCCCCTACAACTAGGAGTCTCAGCTAGGATCACAGCCAAAAATTCCCTTATCTTCCCCTGTCCTGGGTCTCAAGCAAGTCCCAGAGATACACCCCATCGATTTTCCATTCTCTTCTAGCCCCTCTGGTCTATATTACCAATGATAATTGGTAGATCTAGAATCTTAACCTAACCTTCAGATATTGGGTCCGGTGTTATTAACATATAATAGATATAAGAAGAGCATGGCTGCTGTTATTACCCTAGTGTTTCATTACTGTAGGGTTGCTTTGTCATCTGGTGGACATTGTGAAATATGTATGTGATCATAGGAAGCTAAATTGTGGGAGGAAAGAAGCAGGCAGAAGTTAGAGGAAGACTTAGAGACCTTGCCAAGGAATAAAGAAGAAGAGAAATTATAAAGATATTTTATATTGATAGAGATATACAAATATTGTGTTACAGATATGTTAGATTATCTATTTTGCCTATGAATACTTATAAAAGAACCTGTGAATATGGCTCAGGTAATCTATGTCAATTTGGTAATGTCACCAATCAATAGTAGACTGATGCACTCTGTAACAAGTAATAGCCATTTGAAATATACCCAAGAAGGAAAGGATGTGTCTTAGCCTTAGTATTAGATACATTCCAATATAAAGGTTCCAATATAAATACCCAGGTCAGTTGCTAAATTATAAAATTATTAGTACATTTTGACAAATATTTGGTTATAACCTCCTTTATCATAAATGTGAGAATAATGATATTTTACAACCTATCAGTAAAACATGAGAGCATAAATAGTAGGAGATTCAATATTTTATCTGGTTCATAAAAACAGTAACAGAAAATTTTTTTTCTCTTTTACTGATTAGAACTTCAAGTCAGAGACATGACTCTAATCAAGTGTTACTCATCAAAATAGAGGCATCAAGCAAACTGTATATTCACAAAGCACTAGGGCAGAAAGGGAGGGAGAACCAGAAGGGTAAGTAGCTCCTGGAGTTCCTTAGGGTTAATCAAGGGCTTATGTAAATTCTTCACTGTCAACCCTCAGGACAAGCTGGCTCCAGAGACAGGGGTGGGTTGATGAATAGACAAGTCTGTCCAGGTTCCATGCACTCAGGAGCTGTCTATCTCTGAGAGCTAGGCCCGAGGGAAGGTGGTGGCAGTCTGAGTGTAATTTGGTGCAGCAGAGGTGGGAGCAGAGAAAAGTTTATTCTGCCAGATGATTTACAGCCATTAAAAAAAATTCGCCCCACTCCAGCAAAACTCTTAATTTAATAGACAAACATCTTAGGATAAGTTTGCACTAGGGATACAACTGAAGGGATAAATGTTAGAAGATTAAAGTCCCCAACAAAGAGAGTGCATGACTCTAGTATGAAAATAGAAAAGATGGTTTCTATAAGTTATTCTCCCCATCTCCTCCATAATTAAAAAAAAAAAAAAAACTAGAAGAATCCACTGACTAGTTGGGACATAGATTCTGAATGTTTCAGGAAGACAGATGCATAGTCTTCACGCTTTAAAAGGATCTTAGTGGTTATGCTGTCCAGAACCTCACTGTTAGAATGCTATGCAGTGAGAGACTAAATTACAAGGTCAGTTGTTTCACCAAGATGGGTTGGTAAGTAAGCTTGTAAGATTTCAGTATGTTAGCTATTTAATTAGTCACTAGTCTTTGTTTTATAGTTGACAGGAAACTCCTAGATATGTGATGTACAATCAGTTGATAGCAAAAATGCAAATCATTAAATATGTCTTACAAAGCTCCCTAAAGAATAATCTGAACATCCTTAGCAACATCCCCCTGGAAGCCAACCATTTCCTTTTTGTACAGTGCCTGGTGTCAGTGTCTGGACATTGAGTCCTCCTTTCTGCTGTTTGATTCCCAGTCTGAATACACCCCATTTCCACCCAATCCTTGGCTTGTCTTGGAAATCTCCTGCCATTCCCAGTATAATTTCTGTAAACTGTAAATCAGCCTTAAGCCTTAGCATCCCAAGAAGCAAAGGGAAAGTAAGGTGATTCAGGTAAGATAGTGAGGTAGTATGTTAGAAATGGCTCATGTAAGATGACTGAAAGTAGGAGGGATATGCAGTCAGCAGTGATCCAAGGACATGGATTTGATGAAATAAATATTCAGTCAAAAATTAGCAAATGTGAATTGTATCTTGGGCATTCCAAGCTTTTGCCCTAATATACACTTATCAGTGAGTGCATGCCATGTGTGTTCTTTTGTGACTGGGTTACCTTGCTCAGGATGATATTGTCTAATCCCTTCCATCTGCCTAAGAATTTCATGAAGTCACTGTTTTTAATAGATGAGTAGTACTCCATTATGTAAATTTATCCATTCCTCTGTCGAAGGACATCTGGGTTCTTTCAAGCTTCTGGCTATTTAAAATAAGGCTGCTATGAACATAGTGGAGTACGTGTCCCTGTTATATGTTGAGGTGTCTTTTGGTTATATGCCCAGAAGTGGTATAGCTGGGTCCTCAGGTAGTACTATGTCCAGTTTTCCGAGGAACTGCCAAACTCATTTCCAGAGTAGCTATACCAGGGTGCAATCGCACCAGCAATGGAGGAGTGTTCATCTTTCTCAACAACCTCGCCAGCATCTGCTGTCACCTGGGTTTTGATCTTAGCCATGCTGACTGGTGTGAGGTGGAATCTCAGGGTTATTTTGATTTGCATGGCCCTGATGACTAAGGATGTTAAACATTTCTTTAGGTGTTTCTCAGCCATTCTATATTCCTCAGTTGAGAATTCTTTGTTTAGCTCTGTACAGACCACATGAAGCTCAAGAAGAAGGAAGACCAAAGTGTGGATGCTTCAGTCCTTAGAAGGCAGAACAAAATACTCAAGGAAGGAAATATGGAGACAAATTGTGGAACAGATACTGAAGGAAAGAGACATCCAGAGGCTGTCCCTCCTAGGGGTTCATCCCACATACAGACACTAAACCCAGACACTATGGCCTGATACCAAGAAGTGCTTGCTGACAGGATCTTGTTATAGCTATCCCCTGAGAGGCTCTGCTAGAGCCTAACAAATACACAGATAGATTCTCACAGCCAACCATTGAACTGAGCATGGTCCCCACTGAGAAGTTAGAGAAAGGACTGAAAGAGCTGAAGGGGTTTGCAATCACATAGGAAGAACAAGAATATCAACCAACCAGACACCCCAGAGCTCCCAGGGACTAAACCACCAACCAAAGAGTACACATGGAGGGACCCATGGCTCCAGATGCATACATAGCAGAGGATAGCCTTGTCAGACATCAACTGGAGCAGAGGCCCTTGGTTCTGTGGAGTCTCAGTGCCCCAGGGGAGGGGAATGCAGGAGCAGCGAGGCAGGAGTGAGTGTATGTGAGTGCACCCTCATGAAAGCAGGGAGAGAGAAGATGAGATAGGGGGTTTCTGGGGGAATCAGGAAAGGGGATAACATTTGAAGTATAAATAAATAAAATAGCAAATGTGAGAATTGGCAGCTATGACAGAGGAAACATAGCAAGGAGAAGGAAAACATTAAACATAGAAAATCCAGAAAGGATTCTTTGAAAACACAAGAGGACTCCAGACCCATCCCCACAGCATTTCTTTTACTGGCCTTTGTGTGTGGGATGGTACTTTGAGTCTTGATCTCATAGGGCCTTCTTGTTCTTCATTGTGGTTTAACAGTAGGTACTGCTTTGAAATGTGTTCTAGGTTATTGGCAAAGAACTCTAAGTGTTTGCACAGCCATGTTCAAATGGATAGCAATGATATGCCAAATAGCAGTTTTTATATTTCCATTCACTGGGTATACAATTTAGAATGATCTGTCTGAACTGTATATTTTTTCTGTTTTGTCTTTTATGCTGCTTATATGACCATAGCTCAATGATTTGGAGTAGACTCTGCACTGTGTGTGTGTGTGTGTGTGTGTGTGCATGTGTAACAAATATATTCCTTTTGCCCACCATTTTTAAATCTATGGTGAGAGAGCTATCAAGATTTATCAGCAACAGCAGCTATCTTCATTTAGAAGACCCTTAAGATGTACTATATTCGAGACCATTTAATTTCATTTTTTGATCCAGTTCTAACTTCTAAATTAAGGATTTACTTAGTCCTTAAACATTATTATTCTATCTCATCAGCCATTGAATAGACACTTCTCTTTTTCTTCTCTGTATATTTTCTTTGAATTAAAAAACCAGTCTTAGCCAATGTCTTAGACAGGGTTTTTATTCCTGCACAAAATATAACAATGAAGCAAGCTGTGGAGGAAAGGGTTTATTCAGCTCACACTTCCAAAGGAAGTGTGCATCACCAAAGGAAGTCAGGGCAGGAACTCAAACAGGGCAGGAACTAGGAGGCAGGGGTTAATGCAGAGTCCATGCAGGGTGCTCCTTACTGGCTTGCTTCCTCTGGATTGTTCAGCTTGCTTTCTTATAGAATCCAGGACTACCAGCCCAGGGATGGCACCACCCACAATAGGCTGAGCCCTCCCCCTTGATCACTAATTGAGAAAATGCCTTACACCTGGATATCATGGAGGTATTTCCTCAAGGAACGCTTTATTCTCTGTGATAACTCTAGCTTGTGTCCAGTTGACACAAAAAACCAGCCAGTACAGCCAACAAATCTGTTAGTTTCATTTCTGTAAAAGATATTTGGTGAGCACCTATCATGTTCTTTTATGATTTAAAGATTTTTAACTTTATACCTGGTAGTGATTTCTAAAAAAAATTCAAAAAGAAGATAATCAGGGTTTAATTATGTTATATATAAATTTCAACCTGCAGTATGTTACATGACTGTATGAATATATAGAAGATTTCTTGATTAGAGCATGCCACAGGAGTAGAAAAGTACAAAGTAAAAAACAAGACTCAGAATAATAACAGATATAAAAACTTCTTGGCTGCTGAGAACACTGAATCAAATCTAGAAAGGGGATATTTAATGTGGGCCAGTAGTAAGTGTTCTGTTAGGTCCTAACTCCAGTTCTCTAAATACAAGGTGAAAGTAATATGGCTTGTGAGAAAAATACACATCTGAGGCTACACTTATATGGAAGAGTAGCGGTAATATAAGTCAACAATAAGCTCTAACTGTAGCAAAAATTTCTAATGTATTACCAGTTAACCTATATATGATTTCATGCTTGGTAAAGCAATCACAATGATGCTGCTGAAGTTAACTATGGTCCAACCATACCTGCAACTTTGAGTCCAATCTTGGCATATAGGCCTGATGATAATAAATGTAGGTGAGGCCAAATGAGAAAGAGGTTATAAATTAGAGTGTTTGGAAGCTTGATTCTGGTTCTTAGTTTGGAGAAGGACAATGTTGAGGGAAGTAGCTTGGTAGCAATCTGGAAATATCTAGATACCTGTAGAGAAAACCAGTGACTATTAGAATAATCTAAATTAATTGAGAGCTGCAGGAAGAAAAACTTTCTAAGAATTAAAATTCCCTCTTCTAAGCTGCTTTGGTCCCACCTACCCACTTTGATTCTGCACACAGGGAAAACACCAGAACATGCATGTGGAAACTTTTACAGATGGTATTGGAAATACATTGTATAAAATCAAATTCAACCTGGAATTCTCTAGGCATATTTGCTATTTGTTGAGTAAAGGAATAATAGCATTCTAAAATACTTGTCTTGAGTCATAAATATGATTAATCTAAAAAAAAACCACATAGGTGGATTGTTCAAGACCTTCAATGTAAAATTTATTCTGCCTACAAGATGTGTAGGGATAAAGGAGGAGAAATAGAGAGACCTGTCAAGCAATGACTGGTCCAAATTGATACCCATCCCATAGGAGAAAACCAACCATTGATACTGTTAATGATATTTTTTCTATACTTAAGGACAGGAACATAGCATAACAGTCTCCCGAGAGACTTCATCCAGCATCAGATGGAATCAGAGACAGAGACCCACAGTCAAACATTAGGAAGAGTTCAGGAAGTCTTGTAGAAGAGTAGGGGATAGAATTGAGTAAGCCAGCAGGGTCAAAGACACTCCACGAATACCTACAGAGTTAACTAGACTGGCCCAAGGGATATCACAGAGACTGAACAACAAATCAAAAGACCATTCAGGGACTGGAATTAGGTCACTTACACAGTTGTAGCAGTTGTGTACAACTTGGTCTTCATGTGACATCTTTAACAATTGGAGCAGGGACTGTCTCTGCCTCTGCTGTCTGCCATTGGATTCCTTTCCCCTACTTGGACTGCTACATTTGTCCTCAGTGGAAGGAGATGTACTTAGTCTTGCAGGGAGTAGATATCCCAGCGCGGAGTGCTATACAAGGTGATTTTCCCCTTCTCTGAGAAGAAGGTGAGTAGATTAATGGGGAAAGGAAATCATAAGAGCAGTACTGGGAATAGAGGAGAAAAGGTGACTGAGACTGGGATACAATGTGCATAAATAAATTATGGACAGAGAAAAAACACACAAAATGTTCACTAGATGGTGAGATACATTTCGACAAGCTTCATCATAATTTTCAAATTGGAAAAGGAATAGTGAATAAAGAAAGTTGCAGCTGTAAAATGTATTACAAAATATACACCATAATTCCAAGGAAATATTTACATAGAATATCTTAAAGTTTAGGAGGCAGGAGTATACTTCAGTCGGTATACTCAGTTGAACATAATGCTTAAATCCTTGAGTTGAATATCTAGCCTTTTATATACCAGGTATGGGAACACACCATATAATCCTAACACTGAGAAGGTAGAAGCAGGAGAATCAGAGGGTCAGGATCATCTTTATCTTCTTAAGAGCTGGAAACCATCCTATAATACAATAGCTGTGTTTACAGAAACATTTTGGCCCATTACTTCTGCTCTAAGCCTTCCCCAAAGTACTAAGTGTTACTCTAACCATACATATATAACATTTGAATCAATTATTGTTGAGACAGAATAAAGTCATTGGACTCACTGTAGAACAGTGTTTCAAAAGCCACCCTCTTAATTCCAAACACTGAGTTTTGTTTGCAATTGTATTTTTAATTATCACACTAATTCAGGTCAGATGAAGGGAGTGGTGTAGAAGTGTGGGAAGCAATTTCTTTAGATGAGGTATGTGGAAATGTAATTATTCCAAGTTCTGTCATTAGCGATTGAAAGAAAACATGTGTCTGAGCAAGACAATCTAAAAGAGCATAAAAAAAGGGAGAAGGAAAAGAATTGCAAAACAGATATTCAAATAGCAATTATTTGGGGCAGGCAGTAAAGCTATGTGCAACCTGAATCCAAGCACATTTGTTCTTTCCAACACAATGAAGCTGGAAAGGAGGGGAGGAGAGAAGGGTTGAAGGCTCCTTTGGGAACTGGGCATTACTGCTTTGCTGTGGTGAACAGGTAGTTTTGAAAATTATATGCTGTGGTGGCAGGTAATTTATTTTTTGCAAAATTGTAAGACCTGGGCTGAAATTGAGAGGGGGAGATGACTAAAATGTTGAGAAAGGAGTTCTATAATCTTATGGGTATGTGGGCAGTTTGATTAATGGAAGTGCTACTGGCAGCGAGCAGTGCCCATCATTTGCTGAACTTTCTTAGGCATTAATGTTTAAGCAGTGCAGTATTCATTCCCTTCTCCCTTTATAATTCCATGATTACAATCTACTACAGCTATCCTTGTGGTATTATTTAGAAGTGATTTATAATAAATATAAATATTTATTATAGTTCTATTTCTGCATGGTTTGATATGCCTTGGGTGTCCCACAAAGAATCATGTGCTAGAGGCTTGGTTCCAAAGAAGTCATTTTGAGAGATACTGTGGGCCCTAGGGAAAAGACATGAAACATTGTTCTTAAAAAATTAAGGTTAAGCTGGGCAGTGGTGGCATATGCCTTTAATCCCAGAACTTGGGAGGCAGAGGCAGGTGGATTTCTGAATTCCAGGCCAGCCTGGTCTACAGAATGAGTTCCAGGACAGCCAGGGCTATATAGAGAAACACTGTCTCCAAATCCCCACACCTCCCCCCAAAAAATTAAGGTTAAGAACATGGTTCTCAAAGAGGATTAGGACAATTTCTTATGAAAACCTGGTTAGTACTCATTATAGGGTTTGTTCTAAAAGGAGAAAATCTGGTCTCTTCCTCTTTCCCTCTATCTCCTTGCATCAAGAAGTAAGTGGTTTTCCTATACAGACGTCTGTAATTATAATCTGTCATGAGGCAACATAGCATGAGGAAAAAAACGTGTCAAAGCCTACACTATCACATTTGGACCATATCTCACACCCTACTACCTTATCTGATTATAGTTTCAAAGGGTTCCACTCATGATATCTTAGCACCATATGAATGGGAAAAGCATCCCAGAGGAGGGGGTGCTAGACAAACTTCCTTAAAATATTGCTTAAGTTCATTGTTAAACAGATACTCAATGCAACAGTTTATCATTGCCTATTTAATATGTTTGAGTGAAAGTAAGCTTAGAAAACTCAGT
>JADRCD010234185.1:42713-59495 GCA_019843815.1 Montemys delectorum
ATATGCACTATATATATTTATACAGTGAATATGTATATATATATATATATATATATATATATATATACAGTGAATATATATACATATATATAATGGCTAAGAAGATCTTTGTTACAGCAGAAGGATGATGTTTGAAAAATTAATTGTGAATCATGAAACTATAACTTAGGTAGAATGAAGCATTGAAGTCCAGGGAAGAGGCTTGATGGCCTGAGGGAAATCAAGAGAAGTACTTCCTGTGTGTAGTTCTAGTGTACCTTTGTGAGCAGCATAGACTCTCTCATTCAACCCTCAAGTAAAGAGAATGGATAAAAGAAGAGTAATGCCCATCCCCATTCAAAGTGTACAAAAACAAAATGCATGGAGAGCTTGACGTGATGCAAGGAGGTTTTATGTGGCTGTGGAATCTCCAGTATATCCTTTCTTAGGCCACATGGTTGAATAGAGGTAGCTTATTTACCCTGGAGGAGCTTTTCGACTGAAAGGAATACAGAAGTAGTGTAAGAAAATGAGACATCTTAGAGATGGGATGCTTTCTGAGCAAAATACTACCTCTGAATGTTCCAGACAGAGAAAAGAAGCTTGGAGTCAACAGGAAAGTAGGAGGTGGGGAAGTGTCTTAAAGTAAGAGGAGGATAGCAACTTTCCTTTATATCCACTGTAGACCATTCCCCCTGATTTCACCACTCCTTTTTGTGGTTTAGAACTGAAAGTCACAGGATAGCTTTAAATAGTCCTAAAGTCTGCTCTGAGTCACTGTCTCTCCATGAACTCAACCTTTTTAGAATACAACCTTTAAAGAAAGTTTAAACAGTAGATAATCAAAAATAAGTGATTTTTTTTTTCTAATGCTGTTTGCAAATGTCATTTTAGGGGTGAGGAGTCTGGCTGGGGAACTGTGAATTCTGTTTCATGTTCAGTTAGCTCCTCCAAAGTTTGAGAAAGCATATGCAACCTTCTGGAACTTTCCTTCATTCTTCAGTAACACCAAAAGAATCATGATGTTTTAGATATCTTTCTTTTTTTTTTTTTTCTGAGCCCAAAAATTTTCATTTCAGCAAAGAAGTTCTGAATGTGATGTTTTACAGGGTTCTTTTCTCCTCTGGGAAAAGAAAGATGTTTGAGAGTTAAGAAAACCATTGGGATTCTCAGCTTCCCATGAGGTAATATAATTTGCTGTGATTTATATCTCATGAAATGAAGAAATGAAATATAAAGAAAATACAAGTGAGAGTAGTTGCTCTTTGAGCATAGGGGTGGATGGAGATGAGTGTGTATTGTGGTGTATGCTCATGAGGATGTGAATTTATGTGCAATGTTCTCCTTATATTGCTCTTTGCCTCATTGCCTTGAGATGTGGTCTCTCACTGAACTGGAAGCTCATTGTTCTTGCTTCACTGCCTGGCTAGAAAGTTTCAAAGATCTTCCTGGCTTCAACCTCCCAATGCTGGAGTCACATTGAGTGCTGGCAATTCAAGCACTGATGCCCACGCTTCCTTCACAAGTATTGTACTCATCCAGAGAGCAAGGGTCCTATGCTAGTCTAACCTGAAATGGAAAGTTCAGCTTTCTTTCAACATTCTCATCACAGTGATTCCATGGTATATGTCTCTCACTCTCAGGGATGTGTTAAATTAGGGCTTACAGCTATTTCTTCCACTTGGTCAAAAAAAAAAAACTGGAAGCAAAATGAGTAAAAGAAAAACATAATAGGTTAGGTATAAAAACTAAAAAAATAAATAAATAGTTTAGAAAGGTAGGAATGCTATAGAAAATTTCCATGCATACCATCATTCTGGGAAGCAGGAGTTATGACATATACAATGTATTTTTCACTGTTCTCTAGAGTAACAGAACTTACTGAATAAACCTCTCTCCTTGGAATGGCTACATAGTGCAGTCTAGCAAATCTAAGAATAACTGTCTGTGAACAGAAAGTCAAAGATCTTGTAGCTGCTTCATCCACAAAGCAGTACGTCTTTGCTGGTCTTTAGTCTATGCTGGTGTCCAAAGGAAGTAATCTCCATTGCCACTGAAGAAATCACTGGGCTACAAAGGTAAAGGCAAGCCATTAAAACTCAGAAACTTACTTCTTCTATGTCCTTACATAGACCTCCAGAAGAAGATGTGGCCCAGATTAAAGGTGTGATTCCCCATTTTAAGACCCAAAGCAAACACATAAGTCTTTCTACCTCAAAGGAACAGACTAAAATTAGATTCAACTACTTTAAACCAGGCAAATTCACATCCTTCCATGCCCCTACATTTCTTTGCTCTTAAGTTTACTAGCATACAGGAGCAATGTTGAAAAATCTAGAGGTAGCTGTGAATTACTTGTCTAAGAGTTTTCTAGAAATCTGGTTTGGCAAAAAACACACTCCATAGTCTTGAGCTACATGAAGTGTTAAACATTCTCCAATGAGAATTAATGGGAAAAAGAGGCTATTAATTTGACATAGAGCCAGAAAGATATATGGGAGCTTTTGAATAGAGGAAAGGAAAGAGAGCTATATTACAATTATATTATAATTTTAAATTTTTTTCATATTCTATGTCAAGTCAAGTTGAAATCACATGTATAAAACTTGCCAGGTAATCTGGAGGCCATTTAAGATGGTTTGCTAATACAGGACAACAATGAACCCGAGTTTTAAAAACACAAGATTTCTATATATAACTTACCATGAATGGCTATGTCATGTTTTCCTCCAATGTTTACTGGTTAATTTCTAAATTCCACTTTTCTGTCAAATTTTTTTTATTAAATTTCTGAGAAGATAAGTAAAAATGTCCCCCAGCCCATCTCTACTACCTGCCTTCCAGAATTTGGGTACATACACCTTATTTTCCCCTTTCATTACTATGAAATTATTTATGTTTTCTCCCTTTAGGTTCAACCTCTAACTTTCTGCCTCTTTGTCCCCTTTACTTTGTCAATATGAAAGTCATCCTAGCTGATCTAAACCACACTTGCTTTCTCTCTAAATAATCACAGTTATCGTGAAAACATAATAATCAACTAAGTAAAGTTTCCCTACACCCCAAATCCTTGGAGCTCTTCTCCATGTGCTAAACAGTAGCTCTGTGCTACCAGTTTCAAGACCAGAACCTCAGCCATGCTGAAGATTCTTTTCCTGTTCTCACATGCCACATTCAATGCTTCTCAAATCCCACTGACTACACTTCAAAATATATCAAGGATGTGAATGTTCCTCACGACTTCTGGTGTTTGCATCATGTCTCTAGGGCAACAGCTATAGCCTGCCCACTGTCTCCCTGTTATCAGTCCTGCTTCCTCAGTCTATTCTTTACTAGTATCCCAAACAAGCTGTTTAAAGACATTTTAAAGAATTTGAAACATAGATGTTATTCTCACACTCAAAAAAGTATTTCTTATTACTGCTTTCCTGTCTTGTTCAGCATAAGTGACTGACATGGCTTTCTTAACTTGTACTACTTGGACTCACTTGAACCTCCATAGGGGATGGCAGTCTCTCCTTCCATGACTCATTTGAGTTTGGTGTGCTTTCTTTCTGTTTCTAGACCCCTCTGAGTTCTTGTTTTGTTAAAACTCTTACAAGAGACATTCCCTCTGCTTAATATGACCATGTGTACTGGTCCCTTGCTTTTATGTCTTTTGCTCAGCTGTCACATATAGATGGATCAACTGAAATAATCATTTCCTCCCCCCCTCTCTCTCTCTCCACATCTATCTCTATCTGTGTCCTTCTTGTTAAACTCCTCTTCATTAATGTCAACTATTACCTTACATAGAATAATTTACTTTATTGATTGTTTTATGTATCTCTTTATATGGTAATGAACACCCACTACTCTGTCTCATTTCTAGGTCTAAGAATAATGTTTGCCATATAATGAAAACCAAAACTTTATTAAGTAAAAAGAAAATGTGAAAAGGAAGATAGGTATAGGAATATGGGCCTATACTTTTGGCAAGGGGTATATGAAGGAGGATCATGAGTTCAAGGTCATCTTCAATTGAGTTTGATTAGCTTATGTTTTATGAGAACATATTTTTTAAAAACCCAAGCCAAACCAAAAACAGACAAAAAAGTGAATAAAAAAAAGAAAGGAAAGAAGGGAAAAAAGAAGGAAGGGAATGGAAAAAGAGGGAGCTTCAGTTATGTTATCTAACTGTACAAAATATTGATTTCTTCAAATCTAGGAACATGGGTAACACAATAAGGTAAAATATAGAAACCACACATGTACTCATCTTCTAGAGTCCTTAACAAGTAGGAAGAGTTCAATGAAGAATATGTATGCCAATTGCAGTAGTATAGATTATCTTGATAATACATAGAAAAACTGGAAAACTTGCTGTGGTACATTATACACTGAAAGTTTTAGGTCTCTTGATCAGAAAGAACATATTTTAATATTTAAGTAGATTAATTGCTGGTGTGAAGATGAGTATCAATATCCCAGTGCTGAAAGTTATACTATTAAGTTCAAATTTTGCAAAGAATAGGTCATCAGAGATATTTCACCTCCTTGTAATTTTTTACTTTTCTCCTGTAAAACAGGAATACTCTTAACTCATTTTATGGGTATAAATAATCTTCATGATCTATTTTAATGTATGATAAAGTATCTCTTATGTTCTTCATTTTTTATGGATAAGTGTAGATACAGTATTTTGAAGGTCCAATGGAGTCTTTGAAAAGGGCCTAAAATACAATGAGATTGTTAATGTCAGGAAAGGATATTTGACGATACACAGTGCTGGATGGTATGACCACTCATCACTATAACAGAAAGGAAAATGCATAATGGCATTTTGAAGGGGATTAGCAACTGAGATACAGTTTCATAGGAATCTTTCTTCCTTTGTCTGCACATTAGGCATATACATGCATGTTATAGAAATCTCTGTAATCTCTTTGGATAATGCCTTCAGGCTATCTAGTTTAAGATACAGTTTACTCCTTCAGGTCTGTGCCTCTCTACCTTGAGCATGAACTAGGCAGCCAGTCCTACAGCTCCTGGAGGAGGCTCCACTCTCAGGAGCCCTAGCATGCCCAGGGTGAGAAGGACACAATATCTGTTCCAATACCAGTCAGAGTAGCTGGAAACAGGAGGATCCAGGGACACAAGAACTCCTCCTGACTAGTGGCTGGGTTCCTTCCAGTCTGCACCAGTCTACCTTGGCTGCAAACTCAGTGGCCAGTCACACAGTCCCCAGAACTTGGTCACACCAGGATCTCAGGGTTGCAGAGGCAGCTCGACACCCAAGAACTCTGACACACCCAGATTCTCAGGATCACAAGATACCTGAGTCACAGGATCACAGAGACAGCTGGACTCTGAGAAATTGTGACTAAAACAGGATTACAGGAATTACAGGCTCCAGTCAGACACCCTCCAGACAGGTTCCAGGGCAGGGAGCACTAGAGATAATCAGATAGCTGGAGGCAAGGTTAAGAATAGAAGCAGCTGGGCAGTGGTGGCACACACCTTTAATCCCAGCATGTGGGAGGCAGAGGTAGGCAGATTTCTGAGTTCTAGGCCAGCCTGGTCTACATTCCAGGACATTCAGGGCTAAACAGAGAAACCCTGTCTCAAAAAAAAAAAAAAAAAAAAAGAAAGAAAGAAAAGAAAAAAGAAAAAAAGAAAAGAAATCAAAGTTATTTGGCATCATCAGAACAAAATTCTCCAACCATAGCAAGTCCTGGATACACCATCACACCAGAAAAGCAAGATTCGAATCTAAACTCACTACTCATGATGCTGATGGAGGACTTTAAGAAGGACATAAATAACTCCCATAAAGAAATACAGGAGTATATAGGTAAACAGGTAGAAGCCCTTAAAGTGGAAATACAAAAATCACTTAAAGAATCACAGGAAAATACAACCAAACGTGATGGAATTGAACAAAATCATCCAAGATATAAAAATGGAATTATAAACAATGAAGAAATCACAAAGGACAACAACGCTGGAGTTAGAAAACCTAGGAAAGACATCAAGAGTCATAGATGCAAGCATCACCAACTGAATACAAGAGATAGAAGAGAGAATCTCAAGTGCAGAAGATATTTTAGAAAACATTGACACAACAGTCAAAGAAAATGCAAAATGCAAAATGCTCCTAACCCAGAACATCTAGGAAATCCAGGACACAATGTGAAGACCAAACCTAAGGATAGTAGGTATAGAAGAGAGAGAAGATTTCCAACTTAAAGGGCCAGTAAATATCTTCAACAAAATTATAGAAGAAAACTTCCCTAACCTAAAGAAAGAGAAGCCTATGAACATACAAAAAGCCTACAAAACTCCAAATAGACTTAACTAGGAAAAAATTCCTTCTGTCACATAAGAATCAAAACACCAAATGCACAAAACAAAGAAAGAATATTAAAAGCAGTAAGGGCAAAGGTCAAGTAACATATAAAGGCAGGCCTATCAGAATTATACCAGATTTCTCACCAGAGACTATGAAAACCTAGAAGATCCTAGGCTGATGTCATACAGACCCTACAAGAACACAAATGCCAGCCCAGGCTACTATACCCAGCAAAACTCTCAATTACCATAGATCAAGAAACCAAGATATTCCATGACAAAACAAAATTTACACAATATCTTTCCATAAATACAGCCCTACAAAAGATAATAGATGGAAATCACCAACACAAGGAGGGAAACTACACCCTAGAAAAAAGGCAAGAAAGTAATCTTCTAACAAATCTGAAAGAAAAGCCACACAAACATAATTTACCTCTAACAACATAAATAACAGGAAGTAACAATCACTTTTCCTTAATATCTCTAAACATCAGTGGACTCAATTCATCAATAAAAAGACATAGGCTGACAGACTGAATATGTAAACAGGACCCAGCATTTTACTGTGTACAGGAAACACACCCTCAGTAACAAAGACAGACATTATCACAGAGTAAAAGGTTGGATTACAATTTTCTAAGCAAATGGTCACAAGAAACAAGCTGGAGTACTCATTCCAAAATCAAATAAAATCAACTTTCAACCAAAAGTTATCAAAAAGCATAAGGAAGGTCACTTCATAGTGGTCAAAGGAAAAATCCACCAAGATGAACCCTCAATTCTGAATGTCTATGCTCTAAATGCAAGGGCACCCACATTCATAAATGTAATTTACTCAAGCTCAAAGCATACCCCACATAATAATAGTGGGAGACTTTAACACCCCACTCTCAGCAATGGACAGATCATGGAAACAGAAACTTAACAGAGACACAGTAAACTCACAGAAGTTATGAGCCAAATGGATCAAAGAGATATAGAACATTTCATCCTAAAGCAAAAGAATATACTTTCTTCTCAGCAGCTCATGGTACCTTCTTCAAAATTGACCATATAATTGGCCACAAAACAAGCCTCAAGAAATACAAGAAGATTGAAATAATCCCATCCACCCTATCAAATCACCACAGACTAAGGTTGGTCTTAAATTCCAAGAAAAATGATGGAAAACACACATCCACATGGTAACTGAACAAAGTTCTACTAAATTAAAACTTGGTCAAGGAAGGAATAGAGAAAGGAATTAAAGACTTTATAGAATTTAATGAAAAGGAACACACATCATACCAAAATTTATGGGACACAATGAAAGCAGTGGTAGGAGGAAAACTTGTAGCTCCAAGTGCCTCAAAAAACAAACAGACAAACAAACAAACAAACAAAAACTGGAGAGAACTTACACTAGCAGCTTGATAGCACAACTGAAAGCTCTAGAACAAAAATAAGCAAATACACTCAAGAGGAGTAGATGGCAGGAAATAATCAAACTCAGGGTGAAAATCAATCAAATAGAAACAAAAAAAAACTGTAGAAAGAAAAAGAAAAAAAAAACAAAACAGGAGCTGGTGCTTTGAGAAAATCAACAAAATAGTTAAACCCATAGCAGCACAGAAACAGTATCCAAATTAATAAAATCAGAAGTGAAAAGGGATTCACAACATCGGAAATTGTGTAAATTCAAAAATCATCAGATCCTACTACAAACGTTTATACTCAACTAAATTGGAAAATCTGGATGAAATGGAAAATTTTCTAGATATATACAAGATGGCAAAGTTAAAACAGGATCAGATAAAACATCTAAATAGTCCAAAAACCCATAAAGAAATAGAAGCAGTAATTAATAGTCTCCCAACCAAAACAAAAACAAAAACAAAAACAAAAACCCAGCACCAGATGGGTTCAGTGGAAAATTCTATCAGACCTTTAAAGAAAACTCAATACCAATACTCTTCAAGCTATTCCACAAAATAGAAACAGAAGGTACACTACCCAATTAATTCTATGAAGCCACAATTACTCCGATACATAAACACCACAAAGACCAAATGAAGAAAGAGAACTTTAGAACAATCTCCCTTATGAACATTGATGCTAAAAATACTCAATAAAATTCTTGTCAACCTAATCCAAGAACACATCAAAATGAACATTCACCATGATCAAGTAGGCTTCATCCCAGAGATGCAGGGATGGCACAGAAATCCATCAATGTAATCCATGACATAAACAAACTCAAAGGAAAAAAAAAATGCATGATCATTTCATTAGACACTGAAGAAGCATTTGACAAAAATCTTGAAAAGAAGAGGAGGTGGGAGTGGGTGGACGGGTGTAAGAATACCCTCATAGAAGCAGGGGTGGGGTGGGGAGAGAGGATGTGATAGGATAGGGTGTTTCCGGGAGGGAGGAAAACTAGAAAAGGGGATAATATTTGAAATGTAAATAAAGAAAATATCTAAAAAAAATACAGTTTAATATATAAGTTACCCTTTGTCATATCATAAATAAGTCTAATCACAGTGACTTATTAGATTATGGTATCTGTTAGATGACAATCTTGTATGCTTTCAGATAGATTTTATTTTCTTGTTTTTGATTGGAACTACTCATATGTTTGTAATATGACTTTAAACCAGGTTAATATAACTATAGCTGAGATTAGAAATCTGTTTCCACTTGCTTTCCTATTCTACAGAAATCCTGATCATTCATGTAATTATTAGAAGTATCCAGAACAATAAATGGATATTCCCAAAATCTTTTAAGAGCAAGTTCCTGAATAATTAACATTTAATAATTAAAACTGTATCATGAAGGAATAATATTCAATGTAAAAGATATCATGAATTATGTATAGATTTAGCAATCTAGCATACTCATTTTAGTAGTTACTGGCTTTATTGAATGACTTTTTATACACACAAGAATTTTTTCTAATTACATAAACAAATACAAATGTGAGTGATTTTATATATATACATATGTAAAATAAGGTGCATGTTTAAAAAACATTAAATTATTGTATTTATTTACATTCCAAAAGTTGCCCCCTTCCCAGTCCTCCTTCCCTGAGTGCTTCATCCCATCCTCCCAGCTTCTGAGAGGATGCTCCCCAACCTGCTCACCTACCCCACCTCACCACTACCACCATCCCTCTTCCCTGAAGCATAAAGTTTCCTCAAGACAAATCACATCCTCTCCCATTGAGGCCATGCAAGGCAATCCTGTGCTACACATGTTCCTGGGGCCATGAACTAGTCCTTGTATGAACTAGGACCTTATATGAACTAGGCCACATACGCTCCTTTGGTTTTGGCATAGTCTTTGGGAGCTCTGAGGGTCTAGGTTAGTTGACACTGTTGTTCTTCCTATGGGGTTGCAATCTCCTTCAGCTCCTTCACTCCTTCCTCTAACTCTTCCATATTGGTCCCTGTCTTAGTCAGGGTTTCTATTCCTGCACAAACACCATGACCAAGAAGCAAGTTGGGGAGGAAAGTGTTTATTCAGCTTACTTCCACATGGCTGTTTATCACCAAAGGAAGTCAGGACTGGAACTCAAGCAGGTCAGGAAGCAAGAGCTGATGCAGAGGCCTTGGAGGGATATGCCTTACTGGCTTGCTTCCCCTGGTTTGCTCAGCCTGCTCTCTTATAGAACCTAAGATTTCCAGCCCAGGGATGGCACCATCCACAAGGGACCCTAACCCCTTGACCACTAATTGAGAAAATGCCCCACAGTTGGATCTCATGGAGGCACTTCCCCAACTGAAGCTCCCTTTTCTGTGATAACTCCAGCCTGTGTCAAGTTGGCACACAAAACCAGCCAGAACAGTCCCTGGCCTCAATTCAATGATTGCCTGTAAGTGTCTGCATTTTTCTGAGGCAGTTACTGGTAGAGCATCTCAGAGGACAGCCATGTTAGTCTTCTGTGTGTACACACAATATTGGCCTCAGTAATAGTGTCACTATTTGGGATAGATCCCACATTGAGCTCTTCCCTGGGTGGCCTTTCTTTCAGTCTCAGCTCCATTTTCAACCCTGCATTTCCTTTGGACAAGAATAATTCTGGTTTAAAATTTTGAAGATGAGTGTATAGTGCCCTCCCTCAACTGGAAGCCATGCCTATCTACTGGAGCGATCTCTTCTGTTTCCATCTCCTTACTATTGGGCATTTTGGTTCATGTCATCCCCGCTGAGTCTTGGTAGCCTCTAACATCCCAGGTCTTTGGGACTTTCTAGAGGTTCCCCTTGCCCTTTAACCCCTATTGCTATATATTTTGATTCATCTTCCTGGCCGTCTGGGCATCCTTCCTGTCTCTCCCCATACCTGATCCTGCCCCTCTTTTCCCCTTCGCTCTCCCTTCTCTCAAATAGTTTCCTCCATTCCTCTGCCTCCCATGACTATTTTATTATGTTTTTAATAATAAACAATTGGGCCTTCCTTCTTGTTAAGCTTCCTACTGTCTGTGAGTTATATTATAGGTATTCTGAAATTTTTGGCTAATATCCACTTATCAGTGAGGACATACCACACATGTACTTTTGGGTCTGAATTATCACACTCAGGATGATATTTTCTAGTTCCATCCATTTCATTGAAAAATTCATGATGTCCTCATTTATGAACAGGTTTTCATTCCATCTAACTCTACTTCAGTTGTATGTTTTGTGTGGACTTACATAATAGTCTTCATCAGTGTTGGGATGTGTGTGTGTGTGTGTGTGTAGTCAACTTAATGTCTTATAAACAGCAGAAATTAATTTCTCAGAACTCTATGGACTTTGAAGCCTAAAGTCATAGTGCCTGCAGAGCAGTTTGGCTGAGGACTCTCTGCTGAGTTGCAGCTGGGTATCTGTATTGGCTGGTTTTGTGTGTCAACTTGACACAAGCTGGAGTTATCAAAGAGAAAGGAGCTTCAGTTGAGGAAGTGTCTCCATGAGGTCCAGCTGTTAGGCATTTTCTCAATCAGTGATCCAGAGGGGAGGGCCCATTGTGGGTGGGGTGCCATCCCTGAGCTGGTAGTCCTGGGTTCTATAAGAAGCAAGCCAGTAAGGAACATCCCTTCATGACATTTGCATCAACTCCTGTATCCTGACCTACTTGAGTTCCAATCCTGACTTCATTTGGTGTTGAACAGCAATTTGGAAGTGTAAGCTGAATAAACCCTTTCCTCCCCAAGGTGTTTCTTGGTCATGATGTTTTGCACAAGAATAGAAACCCTGCCTAAGACAGCATCTTCAAGCATTATTTTATGGCAGAATATTGGCACAATAGCTCTCCGGAAACCCCTTGATAAAGACATTGTATCAATTAATTATTTCATAGAACAACTCTGATTGTTACAAGGAAGCACCTAACAAAAACACCATGAAGAAAAAGAGTATGGTTTTTGCTTTGGAAGGCATGGCATAAGGAGTATGAATCATCTTACCACATGGTTCCATCAAGCAGGAAGCAGAGAATGATGAGTGCTTCTGTTCAGCTCATTTTCTCCTTTTCATTCAATCTGAGAATTTAGCTCATGGAAAGGCACAGCTTACTTTCAGTGTGGACCTTTTCACTTCAGTTAACATAATCTAGATAATACCCCATAGGCATGGCCACATCTTTGTTTCCATTGTGATTCTAAATCTAATCACACTAACAAACAAGATATCTAGGCATGAATAATGCTCATGAATGTTCTTAAAAGGTAATCACTTCCTAAAGCTTCTACCTCTACATTGAAGAAGTCTCACCGTTTTTATCCTGGGAAACCCAAATATTTTATCTACAATCAAACATTAGGCTGTTAACATTAATCCTTTTATTTTATTTTAAGAAAGTTTCATGAGTACATCATTTATATGTACTTATTCCCAGTTTGAAGATACAGAAAATAAATACTACAAATATCCTAACTTTACTCAAAAATGAATCACAGAACTGGAGAAGCAAGTATGGTGATGCCTGAGTGTCAGGATTCTCAAAAATCTGTGTTAATAACCTTTCAACCCAATAAGTACCTCCTGTAGCCAACTACCTTGTTCACTGCAGTATTATGAGCAACAACTTTGCCTACTGGGGGCCAATGACCAAAGACTGAGTTCACAAAATAACAAAATTATCACCAACATTGTCAAATACCTCCTTAGGGGAGAAGACTTCGTCTCAGATAAGGGAGGACTACTCTAAGACATGCTTCTGATTCTCAGAATTGTCTATGTACTGAGGAAGCTGTCTCTTAAAGCCAACAAAGAACAAGTTTGAAGACTAAAGAGACTATTTAGTAGAAGTGACACCGAGCCAGACTAGGGTACAGGCTGCTATCACCAATCCAGAAAGCTTCTAGAAAAATTCATTATTCAGAATTGATCATTTTCTCTTTGCAGAGTCTGTCAACTTATCATTATGAGCTCACTATCTGCAACCTTGTACAGGGTTTCAGTCAGTGAGAAGCAGTCATCCACTACCACTTGAAAAGAAAACCCTAGACCAGTCTAAAGAAAAAAAAAAAAACCTCCACTTTTGAATGTCTGCCATTGGTGGTAGGGAGTTAAATATTTCATCCTAATAAAATAAACATAGATCATTTCATCATGAAAAATACATAAAATGTTTAAACATGTTAATTATTAAGTCAATATTGATTCATATTGGATGAAGCATTAAGGGGGAAATTGGCTAATGTATTTAATACCTCTTCCACAGTTGACTAGTATCAGAATTCATCTTATCTAACCACCAATAATCATAAAAGTGGCAGGAAATATTTATGATCGGGGTGAGTGAGTACCAGTCAGTAATCGACAAGGATAGAGAAAATATGAGGATTCAAAGAAGAGAGAGCCTTTCAGTTGTCACAACCCATGCTCAGACACCAGACATAAATCACTGTACTAAGTCATATTATCAAAGTTTGATGAACCTTTCATTTTGGGACAGTTATCGAATATCATTTGGACCTAGTTTCATTCTTTAAAATGAAATAGGATGATAAATGGATAATATAGGTAGAGAGAATGTAAGATAAGTGTTTTTCAATCCCAGGTATGAATTTCACCTCAAATTCAAAGTATTGAAGACAAGCTCTAATGCCTTGTCTTCAAAATGGGATGGTAATATTTGGGTTTTCACCTAATTTTATAATTTAGTTTTATTTCACTAGTATACTTCAAATTTCTTAATTTTAAAGTTTTACTTTCCTTTGTTCTTCCTATTGGGTCCTGAAAGTACATGGGTTTAGTCATATAAACCTATATTCTGAAGGCCAGATAGATGGCTACTCTGTGATTCAGAGAGAGGGCTGGTCTTCCAAAGGACCTAAATTTGGTTTACAGCACCAGTGCCAGACAGCTCAAAACTACTACAGGGGATCTGACTTCTTTTGTTGTAGGAATTCATAGTTACCTTCACATGTGGTATATATACAAGTTCTCTCTCTCTCTCTCTCTCTCTCTCTCTCTCTCTCTCTCTCTCTCTCATCTATCTCTATCTATCTATCTATCTATCTATCTATCTATCTATCTAATCTATCATCTATATATTTCTATCTGTCACATACCACACACACATACACTCCTGAAGAAAACTCAAAATATAGCTTTACAAACTATTCTAGAATCAGAAAAGTCTAGGTCTGAATAGCTGAATAGGCTTGAATCCGTTTTCTTTACTCTGCCACATTTCCTTGTCTGTAACACAATTTATCCTCTCAACAGATCACTTAGGGCTATAAGCTAATGTGATAATGTGAGGTATAAGAACATAGACCATAGCAATTGTGGCTTAGTCAGTGTTCTACGGTTCTGAAGAGACACCCTGACCACAGCAACTCTTATAAAGGAAAACATTTAATTGGAGCTTGCTTAAAGTTTCAGAGGTGTTGTCTATTGTGATCATAGTGGGGAGTTTAGTAGCACATAGAGAGACAAGGTACTGGAAGTGTACTTGGAAGTTCTACATCTGTGTCCACAGACATCAGAAAGAGAGACACCACTGAGTCAGGCTTGGGCTTCTGAAACCCCAAAGCCCACCCCAGTCACATTTTCTCCAACAAGACCACATCTAATCCCTTTTTTTCTATGTTTTTAAATTAGATGTTTTCTTTATTTACAATATCTCCTTTCCCAAGTTCCCCCTCTAAATAAAAAGAAAAGAAAAGAAAAGAAAAGAAAAGAAGAAAAGAAAAGAAAAGAAAAGAAAAGAAAAGAAAAGACAAGACTCCTGGTCTGTCTGGGCTGATGTCCAGAGCAGATCTTGGGTGCGAGCTCTGCAGCCAGTCCCACAACATCCAGAGGAAGCTCCACTCCCAGGTGCTCTGGTACACCCAGGATCAGAGGTGAGGAGGAACCAACATCTGTCCCAACACTGGGAGTAACTGGGACCAGTGGGACCAGGCACACAAGAACTCTGCCATAAAATAAAATAAAATAAAATAAAATAAAATAAAATAAAATACTCCCAGTCTGTCTGGGCTGATGTCCAGAGCAGATCTTGGGCGCAAGCTCTGCAGCCAGTCCCACAACACCCAAAGGAAGCCCCACTCCCAGGTGATCTAACAAGCTTAGGATCACAGGATCCCAGAATCACAGGATCACAGAGACAGCTTGACTCTGAGGACTTCTGACAAAACTAGGATCGCAGGAAGGACAGGCTCCAATCAGATTTAGCTAGAACAGGTAGCACTAGAGATAATCAGATGGCAGGGGGCAAGCATAAGAAAATAAACAACACAAACCAAGGCCACTTGGCATCATCAGAACCCAATTCTCCAACTATAGCAAGTCCTGGGCACACCATTACACAGGAAAAGCAAGATTCAGATATAAAATCACTTCTCATGGTGATGATACAGGACTTTAAAGAAAGACATAAATAGTACCCATAAAGAAATACAAGAAAACACAGGTAAACAGCTAGAAGCCCTTCAAGAGGAAACACAAAAATCCCTTAAAGAACAACAGGAAAACATAATCAAACAGGTGAAGGAAATGAGCAAAACCATTCACAATTTAAAAATGGAAATATAAACAATAAAGAAAACAGAAAGAGAGACAATCCTGGCCATACAAAACCTAGGAAAGAAATCAGGAGTCATAGATGCAAACATCACCAACAGAATACAAGAGATAGAAGAGAGAATCTCAGGGGCAGAAGACACCATAGAAAACATTCACACAACAGTCAAATAAAATGCAAAAAGCAAAAAGCTCCTAACCTAAAACATCCAGGAAATCCAGGATGCAATGAGAAGACCAAACTTAAGGATAATAGGTATAGAAGAGAGTGAAGATTCCCAATGTAATGGGCTAGCAAATATCTTCAACAAAATTATAGAAGAAAACTTAGCTAACCTAAAGAAAGAGATGCCCATGAACATACAAGAAGCCTATAGAACTCCAAATAGACTGGACCAGAAAAGAAATTGCTCCCATCACATAATAATAAAAACTCCAAATGCTCTAAACAAAGAAAGAATTTTAAAAGCAGTAAGGGAAAAAGGTCGAGTAACATATAAAAACAGACCTATCAGAATTACACCAGACTGTTCACCAGAGACTTTGAAAGCTTGAAGATCCTGGACAGATGTCATACCGACCCTACAAGAACACAAATGCCAGCCCAGGCTATCATATCCAGCAAAACTCTCAATTACCATAGATGGAGAAAACAAGATATTCCATGACAAATCCAAATTTACACAATATCTTTCCACAAATCCAGCCCTACAAAGGATAATGGATAGAAAACATCAACATAAGGAGCAAAACTACATCCTAGAAGAAGCAAGAAGGTAATCTTTCAACATATCCACACAGATCTAATTCCACCTCTTACAACAAAAACAACAGGAAGTGACAATTACTTTTTCTTAATATATTAATATGAAAATTAATATTACCAACATATCCTAATTGATTGAAATCCAATAATATGAAGAATTAGAAATTTGTTGATTGTCATCCAATGGTCTCTCTAATTTGGTAACTGGAGAAATAGGTCCAATATTGTACAATCTATATATACTTTCAGTTTGTTTATGACAGTATCTGACTGTGTACAACATAAAGGTCTTGAAATCTTGCTTCTCCTATCTCAGACTTTCTATTAGTAGTATTGTTTATTTCATGTCTTTACACTATACTATGGTTTTCAGAACAGCTTATATATTTCAAAAGTATTTATACCCAAAAGAAACATAGATGATTAACTAGCAAGGTTGCTTGTAAGAGAACAACAAAGAGTGAGACTGAATGCTTTGCTTGATGTTTGTAACTCTTGTATCAAGTTTGAAGAAAAGGACTTTACAAGTTACAATTTCTCTGAGATGAATGCTTTTCCAAATTATCACAGCTAATGAACCAAATTCTTACCTTCACCTAATGTCTGTGCCACCCTCCAAGCAGAATCATTGCTCATTGAAACAGTTGGTGAATGACTTTATGGATAGACCATCTTAATACACACACCATTTCTTTTCTTTTCTT
>JADRCD010234186.1:244-15161 GCA_019843815.1 Montemys delectorum
TGTGTGTGTGTGTGTGTGTGTGTGTGTGTGTGTGTGTGTGTGTGTGTATACTCACGCTTAGAAAGCACTTAAGACTTTCTCATGCAGATGGTCCAAAAACAAATAAGATCTTCCCCAAAAGGGAGCAGAAAAAGGTTTAGAGTGTTTGATGTAGTGGGCACTCCACAGGTAAGTGCTAACCTAATATTCCTCTAGCTGACCACTTTCCCCACAGCTCTAGGGACTTTTAGCTCAGTCTCAGTAGGCTCATCTGTAAATAATATTTGCATATTTTTCTAGCCACATATTACATTATCAACTTAAAATGAGCCAAACCCAGTGCCTGACTGGGAAGAAGTATATCAGCAGGCACAGAAATCAGCTGTGCTGGCTAGTTACATGTTGACTTGAAACAAACTGTTGTCATTGTGGTAAAACAGAATCTCAATTGAGAAAATACTTCCACTACATATGCCTGTGATGCATTTTCTTGATTTATGATTGAGTAAGTGGGCTTCATTCACTGTGGACACTGCCACCACTGGGCTGGTAGTCCTGGATGCTAAAAGAAAGCAGATTGAGCAAGACAGCAGCATTCCTCCATTGATTCTGCACAAAGTCCTGCCTCCGGGTTCCTGTTTGACTCCTGCTTTGACTTCTTCAGTGAACTATGACCCAAGATACATACGCTAAATATACATCCTTCATGAGCTCCTTTTGATCATGGTGTTTTACCACAGCAATAGAAATCCAAACCAAGACAGCAGTAGGCGCAGAAAAGGTAGAAGGGGTATTTTTGAATCAGAGATAGGCAAATATGTTACAACAGTTACAAAGGCTGCTCATTTGGAAAGAAGAAAATACAAGAAAATGCCCAAAAAGTAACTTAAAAAGAATGAGAAGAAGAGCAAAAATCAGATGGATAAAGAAAGTGCACCCATGGGACCCAAAGAGCTTAAAGCAAAATATGTCATCTTTTATGTAGATAATCAAACAATATTGTGCAACACAACACCCCAAGAAACATATAGACTATCTGAAGAAATACAAACTATATCTGCTTCTCATGGCACAGCCATGGTAATAGCTTGAACATGGAACAGAGATTTAACAGAGGCAGTGATCATTGACTTATTTTCTTCTTTTAAAATGTAGAAATGCGATCAAAAGCAATCTATCAAGAAATCAGACTGCCCAAATTTTACCAACATCTAGAGCAGCTTGTGTTTCTTTCCTACTTGAAAATATTTTAAAAATGAGCTCCCAACCTGTGTTTCTAAAGTAGGCTGTGGATCTATGCAATGCATTACACAAGTGAATCAAGATAAATAATAGTTTTCAATAATGGGGAGAGGAGCAAATTTGCTTAGATGTCTTGAAATGAGAATTATTATGCCAATTGGTCTTCAGGGGAATTATCTCCCAATGAAAGAGCTTAACTCAAATGGACTCACATGGGACCCAGTGAATCTCCCTGGTTAATGGGCATAATAGCATCTTTTATAGTAGACAGATGCTATTGTCACAGCAGACATGGCTTTCTGCAGGGGTGGCAAAGTCCAGCCTTCTGATGGGGGCAGTGGCAGAGCAAACATTTCTGTAAGTAATCCTCCTATCTTTCCCTCTGTTAGGCTCAGATAAATATTTGAACCCTAAGTGTTTTAAGCTCTGAAAGGGCTCACTTCTAATTTTACCAAGTTATGTTTCTGACAACGAACTGTAAAAACTGACAAAAGTAGTGATATCAATGCATGGCTGAAAACTTACTTTATCAATGGAAAAGCTAGAATTTGGGGGATCTTGCCCTATTGGTTTGCAAAGGACTAGAAGGAAATTCCCTCAGGTCTTGAATGGGACAAGCACCACTCTACCTAAAGTGAGAGTTTATGTTATCCTCCTTCTACTACAGTGACTAGAGCAAGCATGGGAACCATGTCCTTCTCTCTGTTTCCACAGTCTAGATTGGGCAGTGCAAAAGCAATAAAAAATAAAAATAAAATAAAAAAAAAACACTCAGTGCAATTCTAGTGCACTGTAATTTGCAGAGGACAGGGCTTCGTGACATTTCCCTGAGGAAGCTGAAAGGGTATCATTCAGCGACCAGAGCATAGTGGAGAGGTCCTGTTCTGCCTGAAACAGATGCTGTTGTGATCAAGTGCTGTTTCCCTGAGAACATACTGGCAACCGGCCAGCACTGCATCCATCGTCCATAGGGCAGCGCTAAATGCATGTAATCATACCCAGCCATTGTCAAGTGCTACAGAACACCTGCTATCTTCCAAGCTGCATCCTGCGCATAATAAAAGCATTGTTTAAGTAAAACGTTTTGTAAAATGCAAGGATGATGCTCTCCTTAAGAATTACTATTGAAATCTGGAGATAAAGGTAAGACCTGGATCCATCCCGTCTTTCCCCTTGTTCGCAGCAGCATCAAACAGTGGTTCTTGCCACTTGACACAGCCACATGATACAAACTCTCAGGAAAACAGGCTTGTTACAGCTTATAATCTCTCTCTCTCTCTCTCTCTCTCTCTCTCTCTCTCTCTCTCTCTCTCTCTCTCTCTCTCTCTTTCTGTCTCTCTCCTTCTCTCTCTCTCTTTGTTCAGGTTTAGGCAATAAGAATATGCATTCACGGGATTTGTTGTTGTTTTAATTCATTTGGTTCTTTGAAGAGTGTCAAGGGAGGAATACTAAATACTAATAGTGTTTTTGTAAATATAATGACCTAGTTTCAACCACAATTTCATTATTTATCGACTATGTGACATAGAGAACCTAACACCTCATGGCTCGGGTTGCTCTCACAGAAATCACGGCTACTATGCAGTGTGGTTAACTGGAAGCCGTGTAAGGTAACCAACCATGTGCTTGTGAAGGACTTGGCTTTCTGCTTTACTCTTGCAATGTGCCAGAACCACTTGAAGATAAAGGCAGTATAGTGGCTCAACAGAGTTAACTTGTAAGGCCCTTCAGGTGAACCCACAATACAGGGGAAGCTTGCTCAACAGTGTCACTATGGTCCACAGCTCCCTGTGTCTACATAGTCAGAGGCAGGGCCAGCTAGATCACTCATGGAAGTGCAACACAGAGGCTGATATTCACAAGTTGGATGTTTTCTCCATGACGAATTTTGCATTAACTTTGTCTTAGAAATATAATGTGAAGGTAAACAGGGAAATGCAAGCATTAGGACTTGAGTTCAAATATCCAGCACACATGTAAAAATCTAGGTATGACCACATGTATACCTATAACCCCAGTGTTATGAGGCCAGAGGCAGGACTGATGTGGCTTGTTGCCACCACTGTAGCTCTGTGTTCAGTGAAAGAGTCTCTCTCTCTCTCTTTCTCTCTCTCTCTCTCTCTCTCTCTCTCTCTCTCTCTCTCTCTCTCTCTCCTGGAATAAGAAAGCTTAAGAGACACATGATGCTCTTCTCTGGCCTCTACAACCACATAGGGGAATGTGTACCCACACTCACATGGGACATACAGAACACACACACAGCAATACTACTTATTTTGATTTCTGATAATTTTATCACACCCTTAAACTATACATCCAAATTGACTATGCTTAACTTGCCTCACCCTAGTTCTTAATCCTAGGCTCCCTTCCACCCATGCTAGTGCATTTACAATTGCTTAAGTTTCTTGTACCTTGCATTAGTCAATGACAATGGTCCCAAAGGTCACTGATAACCTATCAGACCACAATCAGCAGTCAGTGGCTCATCTTCCTGTGCTGTAAAACCGAGATCAGTTATGTCACTTCAGAAGAGCTACAGTATCCATCTGCACTCATGCTACTGAAATGCCTTGAGATATGTATTAATAGGATGGCCAATGCCATAAGACACTTAGGAAAGAGAATGTGGTCAGTGCATTTCAGTGCTTCTGAACATGTGAGAGCTTACAGGATAATGAGGTCATAGACGTTCTCCTTTGTTCTGTAGATCCCTAATCTTAATGAAAAGGATGGTCAAGATCAGCTGTGCTAATGGTTCAGAAAGTGAATTAACATAAGCCCATGCCATGGAGATTGACAGGTGCTGTGCTGAGGCTGCACAGCTGGAGCAAAACCTTAAAACTAAGGCAGAGAGAAATTTTAGCTGTTGGCCCAGGAATATCCCTCCTAACTTAACCAGTATGTCCCAATTTTCAAAGTTTTAATGCTCTTCTAGAACATTCCATTTCTGCACTTCTCAAAAATTCTACATCTCTTCATAACCATAAGCTCTAAGAGTTTAGAAAGTATAAAATAAGACCCCAGTTAAGACTTAATGTTCATTTCACAAAAGTTTCACAGTTTGAATTGATTTTATTACATAAAATAATTAGTGAATTTTCTGTTGGTTGCTTATTATTTTAAATATGCTTACCTCGTTCTATATGGCAAAGTAATTTATAAATAAATTATAATACTAATCATCTAACAATCAATAGGAAAAATATATAAAGCATTATTTTCTGATCTCAAAAGAGAAAAAAATTTATAATATTTCAGCCATGGAAATTCACAAAATTAAATTTAAAAATGGTCTCATTGAAGAGACAACCTCCAGTAGATAGACATGGTCCCCAGTTGAGGCGAGGGCCACCCACCCTTGGTCAAAGTTTTTTGAACCAGAATTGTTCTTGTCTAAAGGAAACTCAGGGGCAAAAATGGAGGAGAGACTTAAACAAAGAGATTGGCCTAACTTGGGATCCATCCCAGGTGTGCACACCTAACCCTGACACTATTACTGATGCCATACTGTGCTTGTAGACAGGAGCCTGGTATGGCTGTCCTCTGAGATGCTGACTGAGACAGACACAGATACTTACACCCAACCGGGGACCCACCTATGGAAGAGTTGGGGAAAGGACTGAAGGAGCTGAGGGGGATTGCACCTCATAGGAAGAAAAACAGTATCAAGTAACCCAGACCCCTTAGAGCTCCCAGAGACTACGCCACCAACCAAGGAGCATACATAAGCTGGTCTGTGGCCCTGGGCACATGTGTAGCAGAGGACTACCTTGTATGTCATCAGTGGGAGAGGATCCTGTGGAAAATTGATGCTCCAGGGAGCACAGATGTTGGTGGGGGAGCACCCTCTCAAAGTTGAGGATGAGGGAGGATGGGATGAGGAACTTGGAGAATGGGGACCAGGAAGGGGCACAACTTTTGAAATGAAAATAAATAAAATAGTTTAATTTTTAAAAAAGTAAAAGAAAAATCGAATTGGTTTATGCTAAACTGGAAATGCATCACATGGAGATTAAGCTATAAAGACAAGGCTGCTACATCCTACAGATATTTATCTGGTAGTCAGAAACCAAACTTCCTTAAGTGAGGACTTGTACCTGTTAGACAGGAAGATTGCTCTCCAAGGTTCTGATCACCTCGTTGTGTCATCTGTGTTCTTACCACTCAGCACAGCTCCTCACTCCATATCTGTAATCAGTGTGTTGAAAGACTGTGGGGACAGATGTGGAACTTTCAATGTAAGGTACAGGTACCTCAGTAAATAGGAAAGCTTTCTCCTGGTCCTAGTACAAAAGTCCAGGAAAGAAGTATCTGGAACATATTGACACACAGAGCTATCACCACAGCATGGCACAGCCCCCATCCTGACATCAGCCATGCTGTGGAAGCATGCATGGCCAGTTTCCAAAAATAAAGAGTAGATCATGTCTCTGTGAGAATATAGAATGAGCTACATGAAACTTTCCTAATGAGAATAGAAAGGGCATTAGAAGAGCGTTCCTTTGCTTCATGTATAAATACATGAGATAAATATGAATATCTTGTTCAAATGGGTAAGATGAGGATCAAAATTAACCAAAAGAGAAAGAAAGAAAGAAAGAAAGAAAGAAAGAAAGAAAGAAAGAAAGAAAGGAAGGAAGAAAGAAAGAAAGAAAGAAAGAAAGAAAGAAAGAAAGAAAGAAAGAGAAGGGAGTGTACAATGGAGGGAGGGAGAGGTGGAGGGAGGTTTGGAGGGAGAGGTGAGGGAGGGTTGGAGGGAGAGGTGGAGGGAGGGTTGGAGGGAGAGGTGAGGGAGGGTTGGAGGGAGAGGTGGAGGGAGGAAGATAGAGGAATACAATAGTAATTTGTAGGAAATGCTGAACTTCATTAATAATCAATAAAGTATGCATTTAAATTGTTATCACTGCCAAGTTTTAGTCTAGGGAATTGATTCCTTTTTATTTACAATACTTATATATTCAGGAAGATGTGTGCTTCAATGCATCCATGGTGAGGATGAAATCTAATACAATCTTACTTTTAAATCTGATAATATGCATCAAGATCTTTAAAGGAGTGGAATCTTTAGCTCTGAGTTTCTATAGAAGAATCAAAAGAACAAAACTAAATACAAACCCAGTGTTTTCCACAGGATATATAAGTGTGTTGAAACACTACTTCTCCGGCAAAGAATAGGAACTTTTACATCATTGTAAATTATCCAAACAAATTTTGATTTTGAGGATGGAAAATCATCATTATAGTCAACATTTAATAAATATTAAGTAAAACATGGAAAATATCATTAATGACCAAAAATACAGTAGCAAAACACAGCAGCACACATCTATAATCTAACACTCAAGGCAGGAGGATCAGAAACTTGAAGCAAGTTTAGGTTACGTAGTAAAGACCTATCTAAGAAAGAAGTAAAACCACAAACATACAGTGTGCCACATGCGATGTGACACTGGTACACTCAGACAGCAAACAAAATTGTAAAAACATACACCCAAATACTGATATCATTGATGATATGATTGGCAAAAACTTAAATAGGTATTTTATTTATTAAAGACTTTATTAAAATTTTCAAAACTGTCAATAATATACTTGAATAATGGTTTTTTTTTAACAAAAAGAAACATTTAAAAGCCTTCCAAACTCTTGCAATTTAACTTTTGAGTGAATAAGGAAATAATGTATGCATTTGAAAATACTTATAAAATAATGAAAATGTAAAGACTACATCAAAATACTTGAAATACAGCCAAAAATTGTAAATATAAATATGCCAATGCAGTACCTGAATAATATTTTAATATATGGATATATTTGTAAACTTAAACATCTAAAATGATAGAAAGTTCAGATTGGATATAAAGAACAATCTCCAAAATAATTTTATTAATAGTTTCTACAAACCTTTCAAAAAGAATACCATTGACAACATAAAAACAGCATCTCAGAGATAGAGCAATAGCTCATCACTTAAGAGTACTTGCTGCTCTTGAAGAAGAACCAACTTCAACTCCCAGCAACCACATGAAACCACACAGTTGTCTGTATCCTCAGCTCTGAGGAACCAATATCGTTATCCAGCCTCCACAGCATCCCTCCCTACACACATCACACAAGCCCAAACAGAAACACACACACACACACACACACACACACACACACACACACACACAGAGACATGATAGATAGAGAGATACATAGATACATACATAGAAACATAGATACTTAGATATAGATAGATGATAGATGATTGAGAGATAGATAGATACATAGATAGATAGATAGATAGATAGATAGATAGATAGATAGATGATAGATAAAATAAATCTTTAAAACAATTTTACCTCCATAATAATTGTATAGTATATAGATAGTTTCATAAAATGTTAAAATCTTGCTTGACTAGATAAAATACTGAACACATGAAATATTTCTTATTGGTTCAGTCTAACATAAATCATTGTAATATCAAAGTGTCTAGCAAATATTTAAAAATATATCAAAGAACAATTTACAGAAACATTCAAAGCTATGAGATTTTGCTGATGAATTCTTTTAAGCTTAAGGGAATTTCTTTATTTTTCCAAGACACAGAGTCATTTGAAATTCATCCATTACATCTTATTAAGATTAGATAACCATAATAACTCAATCAACAAGGCTAATACATACAAAAGCTTACACGACAGTATTATTTATTGATAAAAATGCAAAATATCTTAGAAGATATCAGCTAATGTAATTTGATAACATACTAAAGAAAAAGCCCTCCATGACCAAATATAATTTATCTCAGCATTGCATGCATGGTTTAATGTAAAGAAATGAACTCATATAAAATATCTCATTAGAGGGAAATTGAACTCTGAGAATAACTTAATGAAAGCTAATACATTGTTTAGGGTATGAATATAAATCACATTTATTTTAATTTTCATTTCTTGAACTATGTTAAATTAATAATATAACATCTATTTCAATCCAACTTCTGAATAATAGGCAATAGCTTAACAATAGAAGCATTTCGATTTAAATTAAAAAATGAAATAAGGAAACTAGCTCTCATTATCTTATTCTGAAAATTCTAGCCAGTATAATAAGCAAATCAGAAATGATGGATGCTGAAAAATAGTTATGTTATGAAAAATTAGGTCGAGAAACTTAAATTATTTGATAAGAATTCATAAATGCAAGGAGATGTATTATATATGCACACAAAATCGATAATCATGAAAAAGAAAATATTACAAATCAAACTGACCTCTTAGGAAAATGTACAATTCTGTGAAATATACTGTGATTTACTTTTAAGTCTATAACAAGTATCTTGATATAAATATTTCAACATTTTAGGAAAATGAAATGCTTTTTAATACTTTGACTTTTGTAAATTTATATTTTAAATAAATTCCATTTGCACAAAAGGAAGAATTGGATCCAATTAGAAAGGTCATTTACCCAGTAAATTTGTAAACCAATATTAGCACTATGCAGAACTACATACACTTAGGCAGAATAATAAAACAGAAATTATATGATAATTCAATATATGAAAAAGGTGCTGTACCACCCCAGTAGAGACTGCATACATGCAAGATTGTATGTGTAATTCTTATAGCATAAGCATGTATAATTCAATATAGCATAAATTCTTTTATTAACTTTCCTCATACACACACTAGAAGAAATTTCAAATTGACAAACTAAATCATGAAATAGCCTTATCAAAACTCCCAAGATGCTGAGTGACGGGTCAGTAGGTGAGCTGCTTGCCTGGCAATCTCTCTTTATATTCTCAGAACCCACATTATAAAAATCCAGACTCAATAGGTGTGCCTGTAATGTCACTGCTCTCACATCAGTGTGGGAGGTAGGCAGGAGACTCTCCTGATGTCAGTCTGGCTTAGGATGCTGTGATCAAGAGACCCTGACACAAGCAAGGTAAAACATGAGGACTTACATGTGAGGCCGTCTTCTGACATTCACATGCTCACACAAACATGAATATGCATACACTCATCAAAGACACACAAAGATTCCAAATACCCCATAACAGCAATCATGTCAGTGAATTTTTGTCAATTCTAGAAACAAAAACATTTCAATTGTAACTATTCCAACATCAGGCTCCATTGTGGAAAATGCTCTTCTCAACTACTGCCTTCAAATAATCAAAATTGTACTCTTGTTTAAAGAGCTCCTTGCAGGCTCTGTTTTGTAAATAGCTCTTTGGGGGCTCCCAGGAATAGCTGTTATCTGTGACCTGGATGGAGTGAACACAGAAGAGCTCTAGAGACTCATTCGCTGGTGATTATGTATCTGGCCAGTGCTGCAAAAGTGACTTCTGTTCATAGGTCATCAGGCAGAACTGGCCGTCCAGCCCCAGTCCGCTCCAAGTTAGATACATCCACCAAGGCATCTGGAAAGGAAAGAAGCAGAAATCTTACAACGACCACAAACAAGTCATACTTCGTGGATAGAAAACCAGAGTATAACATCAGTAAGTCTAGAAATTGAACTGCCTGAAATTGTATTCTGCATTAATAAGAGTTTAACATATATTGAGAAAATATTGCCAATAAAAATGTCAGTGGCCTCACGTTGCTAGGCCCTGACTCAAACAAGGTAGGAGACAAGAGCCAACACCCGTATTTCAATAGCAAAACCAGCATCATCTCAAGATATAAAACAAGGCAAATGTCAGGAGAAAGCAACTGACAACCACAGATATGAAAACAAGTAATAAACATGTTTTTGAAAATTAAGTCTATAGTAGTTAAGAGGATACAAATTAAAGAAATAAGAAATCCTGGCATAAAATAACCTAAAGTCATCAAGATACTGGATGATAATGGGCGTCTGCTGGCTCTTTCTTCACGGTGAGTGCAAGAAAACAATGCTTTATACAGTGTTCTGTGTACACCACTTAACCAGGTCGTTGTAAGGAGACAGATTCAGAGTATCACGTGATGCGAAAAAGGACAAAGGACAGAAGTAATCAACAATTTAGGAAATGGTAAAAAGTTACATCAACTCACTGTAAATTCAGCGTAGCCCAGGCCACCTCAGTGAGATATGAGCATAAGGAAGTGAGGAATCTAACTTTAAGATCATAGAAATTAAGATGTTCTTAGGAAGGGGAAGAGGCCCCAGCGTTGACATGCCTCTGTCTCCTGACTCTGAGGTTATGTGCATCAGTACAGCACTATTTATAAAATAGATTTGAATGTTAACAAATCCAGAATACACTGCAATAAACTGTACATCCAGAACAAGTGATTAAGGGACATCATGAAATCAATATGCCAATCATTATAGAACTATATATAATTTATCCACATTTCAAAGCAAGCATAGCGAACGATAAGTTTTTATTAGGCATATGCTTTGAAAATACTGCTTTTGCATTTCCTCGGTTGTCTTCGGAGCCTGCTGATGATTTCCTTAGCTGTGCATAAATTTCAGTTTGATACAATTTTGTTTCTGTCGCTTGCAATATTGGTGTCAGGGCAGGAAATCATTGCCCAGATTAAAGTTATGGTTCTCTCATCCAATGTTTTCTTCTGGATATTTTATATTCACACTTCTACTTAAACTTTTCCCGGGCCTTGAGTGTATTGTTGTCTGATGGATTTGTTTTCACTGTGTATAGGTGTTTTGTCTACATGGATGTCTGTACAGCACATGTATACCTAGTGCCTGTGGAGACCAGAAGAGAACATCAAGTACCCAGTAACTGGAGTCGCAGATGGTTGTGAGCAGCCATGTGGGTGCTGGGAATTAATTCCCAATCCTCTGGAAAAGCAGACCATGCTCTTAACCACGAAGCCCCCCTCTACAGCCCCCTGTGTCTGCTAGAAGATTAAGTTACAACTTTATCCTTTTCAACATCAGTTTTCTCAGTTCCTATGGTTGAACCACTGCCCTTTCCCAGTTGTGACTGATGCCTTTGCCAAGGGTTCATTTCCCAGTCAGCTCCACTGTCCAACATATGCTTTATCACAGTTGCGAGCTGTTGTAATGACCAGAGTTCCCTAAGGAGGCTTGAAATCAGGAAGCATGATGTCTCTAGCTTTGTACTTTATGTTGTGTCTGCTATTTAGGGTCATTCACAGTTCCACAATACTTTTAGCATTGTTCTTTCTATCTCTGTATAAAATGTAATGGAGATTTTGATGGGAATTAAATGATATTTGTAAATCTCTTTGAGAAGATTAAATATTAGAATAATATGAAAATAAGTTCTGTAATTCATGAGCATGGTATATATTCCCATTTGTATTTGGTTTCAAATGCTTTCTGGAAACTTTTGTAGCTTTCTCTGGGTTTCTACTCTCTTTAAGTTTACTCCTAAGTATTATTTTGACACTATAGTAAGTGTCATATTTTTCTTAGTGAAAATTTCTTCATATTAGTACCTAAAAATGAAACCAATTTTTATATTCAAAAAGAGTAAAAGAATACTCAGTAAAATAATGAAAAGAAATAGTCCTAAAGTTTAATAGTGTTTATTTCATACTATGTAATGATATGTGTTTGCTTTTCTTTTCATCCTACCATTTGCATAATTAATATGTGCAAGTATATTTTAAATATGAAATATTGCAGAAACAAAAATGACCATACTCCCTCCATGCTGTGTGTCCACTATAGGAGTTGAGAGAAGTATCGTTTTAAATACATGGATACAAGGAGTAAAGGAGACTTTCAGCTTTTAACGTAAAATGTGAATATTTCCCATTTTTTGCTGTTTGTACTATTCAACATGAAATCTAACCTTGTTGAATTGTAGATCATCCCATAGTTCTTTTGAATGGGCGTGTTGGGCTTCTCTCTCATCTAGAGCTTCACGAACTCACTATAGCTTTTTCTCTTAGAAGTGACTTCCATTGGGGTCACTTGGATTACATGTCATGGTAAACTTTCATTTCAATCACTTACTATATTTACTTTGTGTTTCTTTTGTAGCAGAGGGGTTTGAGCCTAAAACATTGCACATGTCAACCAAGTAGTTTAATGCAGAGTACATCCCCAGCTGGTTTCATTTAATTATGTTGAATCTCAGATTAGAACTTAGAAACATACCTCAACTGAGATCTGCTAAGCTCTAGACTCCACAGCAGCGGTTTTCAACCTTTGTAATGCTATGGCTCTTTAATTCAGTTCCTCATGTCATGGTGACACCCAAGCAGAAAGCTATTTTGTTGCTACTTCATAGCTGTAATTTTGCTACTGTTATGAATCACAATGTAAATATCTGATATGCAGAATATCAGATTTGCAACCTTAAATGGATCACAATCCACAGGCTGTTTACTGATGCTCTAGCATCTAAAGTAACTTGATGAACAATAATAAGTTCAGTCTCAAACATAAACATTACAGGCCGGGAACCCTAAACGGACAAAGGTTTACATCCAAGGTTCTGGAATTTTCTTAGACATTACATTATTGCCTCAAGGGGCTATTTTTTATTATTTTAATATCAGTGAATACAAAATGTTATAAGAACATATTTGTTAGCTGTTGGAGCACTTAGAGATATACAAATAAGAGAGGCAGATAGATGAGTACTTCATATTGGCATTAAACATCAAGGAGATGCTTAATGTGAGCAACATAACTTTTAGATAAGACCAACCAAAGATAGGCTGTTTTGCACAGAAAGAGAGATCATCTTGCTTAGAATATTTATTTATAAATGCAAAAGGAAAGTTAAAATTCATGGAATGTATCTAATATGTCTTTAGAGGTAGTATTGTGGTTGAAGGGTTTATACTTCTCATTAAAACCCTATGTAGCTTTTCATAAAAATGGCATGAAAATACTATTTTAAAGTACATATTATTTTAGTCCAAATGTAAGCAGATCTCTGGATCAAACTGGTTTTCAAATATGATTATCAAGACAGCTGACCGCAGTTCCAGGGAAAAGTGTCCTGTGATCAAGAGAATTTTAGAAGCACACTGTGTTAAGCAGAGTTGAATTACTTTCTTATTTTGTGGCTTATGGGCAATGTGCATAGTACTGCATAATGTGAATTTCCAGCAGGGCTGGTGCTAGGCAGGGCTTCCCAAACATGTTTGACCACTAAAGGCCTTTTGTGTCTCCCATGTCTATGCATTGATAAATGCTGCCCAATGGGAGCTGGGAGCCTCCGTTTGTTCTGGCTTCAGATCTCAGATTTCATTTTAACAACAGCCTTTCCTTCTTAGCAAACAGAAATTTCCAACTGAAAAAAAAATAGCGGAAACAGAGGAGTATAAACTAGAAAACTGGGATGAAACATATAATAAAGCTTTCTTGGGACTCTGGGCTGGGAACTTGGCATATTTCACCCTCTTAATTAATAAGCAGAAAAATGGAATCAGGAGACCTTTCATGTGAGTATATGTCATTTCAATGAGATGTTAAAAGCTAGAAATATAACTGCTCTCAAGAGATATTAAAGCAATCTCAGACTTTTGTAAGAGTAAAGGTTTTTGGCATGACTTCATTGGCAACATTCCTGGTTGCTGCCTGGAACCCGTAGTTGACTAGGACACCAGCCATCCCTGCATGAAATGAAGGTGCTGGCAGCCTGATGAGAAGTGAACTCCCAGGGAGAATGGAGCTTTGAAAGTGCTTGGGGACCATGGGAGGTAATGGTTGGGAGAGAAAAAGCAATCACTGCCACAAACTCAGTAATGGGAAAAGTCAGTAGGTCTCGGCATATATATCAACCGCCTCTCTCGCCTCCCAGGCCTCTGGGTTGGCAGGAAAGAGTGCTTCATGTGGCTTCATGCTTAGGCACAAGACCGAACATCCCATCAGCTGGCCATGCCTTCACTGGGAATGCTGGACTATGTTTATGTCAAGGCATAGAGTACCAGAAAGTTCCTATTAGAACACCCAAGGAAATACTCCTACACTCAAAGAATAGATAGGCTCTGGGTTTAAGAAGGTTTTTGATTGACACTATATATATATATACACATATATATATATATGTATATATATATGCACATAGTATATACATATATATATACATATATATGCATATATGTGTGTGTTTATAAAGTATGCTCTGACTTTGATTTATATGTATATAAGGTAATTATGACCTTAAGTAATTATCATATCTCTCTTGACAAGTACAAGCAAAATTCTTTTTTCTTAACTACTCTGAGATGTATGTATTTGCTGATCATCATATCCAGCTAGATGTACTACAGAATACCAGAAGCATTTCTTCTGTCTAGCTATAATATTGTGTTCATGGTCAACCTCCCTTCATCCCCTGATCGTCTAGTCTACTAAGGTTTTGGGAACCACCATTCTAGTATTGGCCTCTGAGATCAACATGTCAACGTTCCTCTAATGATGAAGATCACACAGCACTGGTCTTTGTGAGCCAGACTTACTATAGTTAAGAAGAGATTCTCCAGGCCAGGACTTATTATCACAAATTATTTGGCTTCATGCCTTTTTAATGACTCTTTAAAATGCGCTCATCTGGGAGAGTTTGGCATATGTCCCATAGTATTTATGTGAAAATTACAGGACAAGTTGTTTGAGTTGGTTCTGTCCTTCAATCTTATGGGGGACCAAACTAAGTTCATCAAGTTTGGTGGCAACTGCTTTTATTCTCTAAGCCATCTTCCTAAGCCAGGCACACACACACACACACACACACACACACACACACACACAC
>JADRCD010234186.1:15561-32605 GCA_019843815.1 Montemys delectorum
CACACACACACACACACACACACACACACACACACACACACGTTGTGTGTGTGAAATGTGTGTGTGTGAAATTCAGTGTATAATATTATATAAAGTATCTATATATTATATATCAGTTTGTCTTCATTCCATACACTCAGAACAGCTGTGGTAATTGGAGGAGTATAGGTGACTTTTGAACATGATGATTTTATTTCCCAGTAGTAGGATATCCAAAAACCTTTGGTGGTTTAGGTTTTGGTTTCAGAGGCCTCTAGACTATTTTTGAAAATGGCTATACTAATCAAATTCCCCCAAATAACCAAGTTTACTCCTGCTGAAAGGACTCCATGTAGAAGGGACAAGGAATGTGCCTGGGCTTTGCTGGCTGAGACACTGATGACTGGACATGGCTTCCCTTTCTGAAGCCTATCACTTAGTGCTGGCATCTCTCTGAGGGCAAGAACCAAGGTACCTTTCATTTTACGTCATCCCCTAAGGCTAGCATTGTCCTACACATTAACAGATAATCAGTAATGCTTTATAAACAAATTGAATATTGAAAGATACTATAAGAATATTTTGATTTTGAATGGCTATCTTTGCTTTTAATATGTAGTACATTTATTAAGAACAACTACCTACAGCATCTGCAGAAAAATTCAGATTTTCCCCCCCCTCTGACTAACTACCTTCTGAAGTACATCAGTTATTCCTCATAGACATGTGTCCCTCCATTTGGAGGGCATTTATACTGAACTTAAACAGATCTATTTGAAGAATCAAAGAGAGAATTTACATGTGGCTGTTACCCTAGGTATGGATTAAAATAGATTCTTTCTTTCAAGAGATACTGATATATGAGGCTACTTGTAGAAGGTTGGGTCACAGCCAGACCACTGAGGCTCCACTTGTCTTTAGCCTATAACTCTCTCCTTATACTACAATGATTTAAAACTTTCCTTATCCATTTCTCTTCCATTAAGTGATAAAACATCTGATTACCATCCACATTCATCTACATAAGATCATTAAGGCTGTGTTAGTGCCCAAAGTAGTGGAGGAGAGATGCTGGATGTGAAAGGGAGTCTTAGAAATTAAACGTGTAACCTTGAAATTAAAGGTGCAGTAAATATGAGCCTCGAATAAATTGCTTATGATGCAATAAAGTAGAATTATGGATGTGGCAATAAAGGGAGGCAATATAATATTGTGTATTTAAGGAGCAGCTATCAGCAAAGGAATAGATCAAATTGCCATCTTGTTTTCTGTTGATAGCTTCTGGGATGGTTGTTCGTCTACGTGAATGCAAAACAGGAGCCCAGCACCAGAACTTCCCATTTCTAGATTGTCATTTAATAGATCACCCTTGTTTCCTGAATGACCTCACAGTTTGTCACAGTGGACATACAGCAGCTAATTAGGGGTGTGTACAGTTTATTAGTACACACATATAGCAACAACCCGATCTAAACCTGCACTCTTCAAATAAAATAGGAAAATAAAATAAATAAAAATACCAATAAATCCTGTAATATAGTTAGGTGAGATAATTGAAAAATAGTGTCAGAGTTAAAAAACAGCTATTGAATGGCTGAATAAAATGATACTTTAGAAAGAAGAAATGGCATAATTAAAATCAACTAATAGTGGCAAATATCAGGAAAGCACAATTGGCAGCTATCAAATATAGTTGACCATGAAGAAAAAGTTATAGTTTTCAAAGCATAGTGATGTGACTATATAGTTAGAAAGTTATTATGTATGTTCACTAAATATTTATATTTCCTACAACAGAAGATTTTGGAATGTTTTCACCAAAGAGAAATAATAAGTCGTGGAGGTGGGAAGTATTCTCCTTACACTAATCAGATCAGGACACATTTTACAAATGAATGTATACGTATATAGATTTATCAAAATGTGTTGGGTGCCAAAAAATTAGTTATTTTTAATTCATTTGAAGTGAAAAGTTAAAAAATAAGTCTATCTGGATATTATATCAGTACCCTGTAGCTGCTTTAGAAAATTATTTCAGGGCTACTGAAATGGATTACCCAATAAAATGCTTATCAAAAACATGAGGATCTGTGTTTAGACAAGCAGGGCCTACGTAAAATGTCAGACGTGGCAGAATCCATCTGTAGTTCCAGTACTAAGGAGCCTGCTAAGTGGATCCCTGGAGCACACTGGCTAACCAACCTAGCTGAACTGGAGCACACTGGCTAACCAACCCAGCTGAACTGCTGATCTCCAGGTTCTGTAACGGATTCTGTCTTAAAACAAAACCCAAAGTAGGATGATTGATGAAGATACTGATGTTAACCACTGACCTCCACACTCAAGCACACAGATGTACATGCTCAAGTACATGCACAGTTGTACATACACACAGACACAGACATACACACACTCAGACACACACACTCACACACACACACATACAGACACACACACACTCATACATTAACCATTAAACTTGGTTACATAAAGTACATAATGGATTCTCAATCCATTAATTTTAGAAGCCCAATTCTAGAAACCCAAATCCAAATTCAGGGAACTGACAGTGTCCTGCATCCTCCTCACACTCTCCAAGTGATTCAGCTGTTGCGTATTACCACTTTTGTAGTCTCTGAGAACTCCTCAGATTGTCTTTCTACACTTGCTCGCCACTCCCACTGTAATGACACCCTAACTTCCACATTCGGAAACAACTTCTATAACATCTGCATGAGCATAGTAAGCTCCCTAGCTGACATTTTCTCGTAAGCACCTAAGAGGCATCACGGAGTAATCAATCACACTCTAAGCCAAGCTCCTGGTCCTGCTCTTCAGCAATATCAATGACTACTTAAATCTCCAAACACAATGTCATCCTTCATTCTCATCTCTTATGATTTGTCAGAAAACATTACCAGCCTTACCTTCTATTCAATAGGATTTTTTCACACCATCAATAACAACAATCTGAACTTAATCACCATCATCTCTCAGGTAAATTACTGAAGTGCCACTTGTAGAACAGGTATAAGAACAGATCTTCCTGTGTTTGCCTCTTGCCCATCTCCTCATTAACATAAAACCTATACTGATTTCTCTTGAAATATGAAACATCACTTAACCACTCTCAAAGCCTATTACTAGCTTTTCATGCCTCTTAGAATAAAGCCATAATCGTATCACTGTTTACTAAGCTCTTTGTAATCTACTGCAATCCAGCTCTATCACTTGGTTAAACTCTTTTACCAAAGTCTGGTTCACCCAGCTTCAACACTGAAGTCATTTAAAAAATGATGCAAAATAGCTCCTTTCTCTTACCACTTTGCTCCCTCTAAAAAGAACACTTTTTCTCTCAACATCTTTGGTCCATGCCTCACTTCTTTCAGATTCTTACTCAGGTAATTGCGAGTTGAAGGTACACCTGGCCTCTTAATGCTCAGTCCAATGACCCCTCCACACTTGTGAATAAATTCTAGAAGAAAAGCTCCTAAAGTCACATATTCACAATCTCATTCTCACCCTTACCTCCATTATTCCCCCCCACCCCGCCCTCCTTTTCTCTTCAGAATCTCACTGTATAAGCCTGGGCTGGCCAGAAACTCTCTATGTCAACCAGGCTGGTCTTAGACTCACAGAGAACAGTCTGCCTCTGCCTTCCAAGTGTTGAGATGGCGTGAGTGGACTCTTGTTGGACTGTGAAAGGCAGTCTGTGTTCTTGGTTAAGCAAGACTTACTACAACATCCCAGTAGAGAATTCTACAAGGGATGGAATAGTAACCTATGCCCCCAGACATAAGACTGCTGACACCACAAGCCCTCACTCCATTATCCTGCATCTAGACAATGCCCCAAACTCCCAGTATTCTGGCTGGACTCCACCCCGAGTCACCTGACCACAGCCAGGTATGCCCCATTCCACAGTTACCTGAGAACAGAAAGGTAGCACTGCCCACTATAAAAGGAACTACTTGACCCCTCCTCTCTCTCTCTCTCAATGTCCCCTTCCCCCTCTCTCCATGTGGCCATGGCTGGCGTCTTATTCTATCTTCTCTCTCTCTCTCTCTCTCTCTCTCTCTCTCTCTCTCTCTCTCTCTCTCTCTCTTTCTCTCTTTTCTAAAATAAATGCCTTAAGACAATGGACTGCTTCCTTTCATCTAGACTTGTTGTGCTGGGGCAATGGATTCCAGCTCCAGCCTGGAAACTGGACCAAGGACTCAGACCCTACACCTGCTTCAGAATCACTGGGTGCCCTTCCCCTGCCCACTTCTTTTCTCCCTTTGACCCTAGACTGACGGAGTTGCCCAAGAGGCCCCCAACTTGTTCTTAGCTCTTCCTCGGTGTCCAGTAATGTCCTGCGATGCCCAGGAACTAGAACCTGTCATCCGTGGCCTCCGTGAGGCCCAGGGACACCCCGGGAGTACAGGCAACCACTCATGTCCCCCGACCAGAGTACCTGAGCTCTGGTGGGTTGCGAGTTTCTCTTCCCTCACCCCCTTTATTTCCCTGCCACCCATTGGTGGCACCCAACACGTTCTCATGCCTGGGTGTTACAATTCACCTCTTTTGTACACAGGATATTCTCAGTGCCTCATACAGCCCTGGTTTTTACCACACAAAATAGTTTATAAATAAATGCCCAGAAGAAATACTGACTTATTGGATGAATTATTAAATTCTGTGAAAGATTCATGAACCATAACATATAAAAACAGATAAAGCTTATGTGTGTTTGTGTATGTGTATATGCATGTATATGTTCATATCATGCACTATGCAAATCTATTGCATTTCTAAAATAGCTATTGGGGTATATATTTATTATAAGTCAAGCCTAGTCAAAGCAGTAGTCTTTTTATGGGAATAGGACTTTGTTCCCATCTGACTTTCATGTTGTTTTGTCATTAAATGAGGTAAAAATTCTCTGGTTCAGTTTCTTGGTGTCTTTCAAGGGATAAAGTGAGCCTAACCATAATCCAGGGAACCTCCTTTGAAGGGAGCCAGGATGGTGATGTCGGACAAGAAGAATATCATGTTTTCTAAGGTCCATGACCTGGCCCATATCAAGTCCTCTGTATCTACATTTTTTTTGTGCTCCATAGAAACTGTGACTGAAAGGCATTTTACAATGATTGGATATCCTTGGAAGCCAAAAAGAAAGTAAAGAAATTGGTGGGCTCTTAAGGAAGGCTGGAAATCTTCATAAAGTTTGTTCAGTCCTCTCATGTTATGATTCTATAAGAATGGAATATGAACTCCGAAAAGTTTGAAAAGTATTTGCTGGAGTTCAAATGTTGTATGTGATCTTTTAAAAGATCAGTTTGCTAAAGGTTTCCAGAGCGGTGCTGCTCAGGATGTTGAAGACCTTGATGAGGTAGAACCTTATGGGAAGTCCTGAGGTCACTGAAGTAATGTCCGCAAAGGGGACACCCCTCTTCCCCACTTTGCTTTCTGGTCACAAGTCATACAGTGTATTCTCCAAGCAATCTTACTATGATTTATTACCTTATCATATCCCAAAGCCAAGAAGCCAATAAATCATGGGCAAGAATCTCCCAAATGCTGAGCCAAAATATACCTTTTCATTTTATAAATAAAGTATCTCAGGTATTTTATTATAGTGAAAGAAAGCTGACACATGCACTATGGCTGTTGTGTATATTCAGGAGGCTCATGAAATAGAACATTTATTCTCAGCCTTCTCTGAGTGCTACAAGTTGCTTACAGTGGCCACATTATTCATCAAATAATACTTAATATTTGTCATGGTAAGCAAGTCTCTTCTAGGCCCACATGAAATTACTTGGTGCAAATGAAAAGCTTTCTGTTGAACACCCCTCATCACCCCTTGTAGACAACCTTGTCCATGTGCAGGATATTGCTATATGTGCTCTCCATGAGTGATGGTCCTGTAACAGTGCCACAGCAGCAGCAGTGCACTGTGACCGTACACTTCTGCCTCCGAAACTGATTGACAATAACTTTTTCTTTGCTTATCGTACATTACAGTTCCAAGAAGAAAATGCTATTTAGATAAAGGTGATTCATACCAAACCACTAAGTTTGTTGTCACCCATGCTGCCTCATCCTAACCTAAACTGCCTTGAAAAAATGCAGACAGCTTTTAGGTTTTGGGCACTGGAGTTAGGGATTCAGTATATGAGCTTAGAATGGAAACACTTCAGACTATGAAAATGATGTACACACAAGAAAAAGGGATTTTAAATTCAAATTAACTCAAAACCACAGACATAGTCCTTATTTATTTTATATTCTTTATTTGGTGACTGTATGTGGTAGCTGTGAAGGAGTATAGTGTGTGTGTGTGTGTGTGTGTATGTAAACATATAATACACACACACACACATATATATATAAATGTATATATACACACACACACATATGAGATGTTTAGTAAAAGCTTTGTTTGTACCAACCTCTACTCTTCCAGGTAAACCACAGTGGGAGAAAGGCAACACAAGAAACCCAGAAGCCTTCAAATATAAGTCTAAATACACACAATATTTTTCCAAACTCATACCCATTTGGGCATTTATAACAAATATCAAATCATAAGAATTACCAAAATAACATAAATATCTGTATAAAAAGCTAGAGCATAATTCTTAAAAGCCCAATTTCTAGTTTGAGAAAATACTGGTTTATATTTTAAGTGTATAGCATATGCCTGAATGCACATATGTGTTCATGCCTCTACATGTGAAATGAGTACGGAAGCCGGAGGGAAACACTGGGTATCATACTCCCTCTACCACTTCCCCAACTTGTTATTTAAGACAGAGTCTCTAATTGAACCTGGAGATTTCCAATTAGCTAAAACAGTTGGCCAGTTAGCTTCTAAGGATCCCCTTGTGGATGACAAGCCTGCCACTGTGCCCAGTATTTTTATGTAGGGGCTGAGAATATGCATCACTCAGTGCATAAATTATCTTGCCACCTAACCATGAGGACCCAAATATGGAACCCTGCCTAGCTTCTAACCCTATGTTTGGTTAGTTTTGCCAAGAATCCTGAGCTGTGACACTGAGCAGCAAGCAGTTTTGGGGGTAGGGTGGAGAAGGAGTAGGGGATGTGTGTTGCTGATACCCTCTGGCCTCTCTCACCTTCCTGACTGTGATCAGTCAGGGGGTTGATACCCAATTTATCTAGGTTGAAAGCACTGGTGCACTCAGTCTGATCCACATCACAATAACAACAAAAGGTCTTTCACCAACACTTCCCATGCTTTGCTTCTTTATGAATATAAGTGATGAAAGCAAGCATGGCCACCCACATCACTGAGGTCCTTCCATCCTGGGCTTCATCTGTCATGCTCAACAGTTACAGCCCAATGTGGGAGAAGGCTTGTTCATCCTGACTTCTCAAAGTCTTCCCTCACTCTATACCAGGGATATACCTGAGAAATTTAGACAGATAATAGGTAGGTAGGTAGATAGATAGATAGATAGATAGATAGATAGATAGATAGATAGGTAGATAGAAGATAGATAGATAGACAGATAGATAGACAGATAGACAGATAGAGGGATGAGTGTCTTTTCCACACTCATCAGGCGTTAAATTAACTTCTTAGCTTCATCTTTTCTAACTTTGTCCACTCCTGATCATCTTAGGACTAGAAGTTATGGTCAGCTCAGCTCAAATGAGAAAGATCAAGGTGGATAGAGGTGCTTTGATCTTAGTTGGAAAAGGACTACCAAAGGAAGAATGGGCTACAAGAGTAAAGGGGGAATAGAGCAATTACTGAGGGGGAAGTATTCCTTCTGACAAATGGGAATCAGGCTTCCAGATGGCTGAGGCCAGAAGTTAGCCCCACAAAGACACTCCCAGGAGGATTTAAATATCTTATTAAAAAGGCCTATCCATAAATCTCAAAAAGTAAGAGAAAAAAGAACAAAGAAGAAAAGCCAGAAAGAAGGAGGATGGGAAAGTAGGAAAAGAGGAGGAAAGAGAGAGGAGAGAGAGGACAGTACAACAAAGAAGGGAAGGAGAGGGAGCAGAGGGAAGAGAGGGGTGGGATGAAGAGAAGGGAGGGAAGAATGAATCAGACAGGTGTCCCAGGCATACGTGTCCCTGCCTTTAGGATTAAGCACTCCGCATCTTAAACATAAAGGAGGAGGCTAAACTTCACTGCCTGCGCCCATCTTCTGAGGCACCAGCCTTGCTTCCGTTGGCAACAACATTGTCCTGTTTGAGCAGATACTGTTTTCTCAGTGCTTCTCCAACAGTCTGCTCACCACATCTTACTGTAGATCTCTACTCACTTACAGATGCTCTATTTAGAAGAAAAGGAGAATGTGGTGAAGTACTGAGCTACTGACACAGTGTGTAATTGTCATTTGGCAAATGAAAGACAGACATTTTCCCCAAAGTGCTGAAATGGAGTTCAACTACATACTAAATACATAAAAAATAAGTTAGTACTTTCCTTAAGTCCAAGAATATTCAGCTTTGTGCAAAGTAACTGTAGACAAGAGGGATAATTTTGAACTGAGCAAGAAGTTCCAAACTGGGTAGCAATAGGTATGTATCGCCATCACCAATATTCAAAAATACCGCACCTTCTCTGGAGAATCATTGTGTTTTCAGAAAAGTGGGCTAAATTTTTCCATCTACTCTATAGACCAGGGGAGCAATGGAGAATTATCACCCACATTTAGACATGGAAAACGTATACATAGCTTGGTGAAGTGAAAACAGGAGCGAACACATGCGTATTGGATGAGCAGACACACACACGAGCTTGTCACACGCGAGGCTTGTGTCTGGGAGATTTGGGAATGATATGTACTATCTCCATTGCCTTTCCATTTACTAAAACAGAAAAAAATATCTATGCTTTGTGTGTTAGTAACAAAGTTTTGATGAAAACTACACACAAAGAGCTACTTTTGAATGATTTTCCTCCCAAAACTTAAAAAATCTCAAAGAAGTGTTAGGTCAAGCCAGGGTCCACATTTCAGAACTTCTGTTCTTTATGCAAGAGCACACCCCTGTCACAGCCTATCCTACACACCCTGCTGATGCTCTCCTTGAAGGCTGGGGTTGATTTTTGTCCCTAAGTAAGTCCAATCTAAGCATCCTAAAGATACCTTGGTCTCATAGGGGCAGATTCTGAGTGCCATGGACTTCCTGTCAGGAGCTTCTTGCTGGGGTTGGGGAAATAGATGTGTGGACAAACAATTGCTACTGACTACCATGGAAACTCTAGTATCAAGAGTCCTCTTTGTGGGTCACCTTGACCACAGCAATAAGCTCATTTACATCAATCTGCCTGAGACCACTCAGTCTTTCTTGCCTGACCTCTTCCCCTGTCAGGCCCAGAGAAAGTAAAAGTCCATCCCTAGTTGTCCATCTGTGATTGACACAAGAAAAACACAAACATTTTCTTGATGCTAATTTGGGAACAAATGTTTATTCTGGGTCTTTAGGTGAAGGGTAACATGACATCATTGTTTATTCTTAATTATGGCTTCATAGAGAACTATAGCAGTAATCTATATATGAGTGGTTAAAGCTATTGATCTATAAATGCCCAAAATTACCTGAAAGAAGCCAAGTTAGGTTACTATGGGTCTTCTTATTTCTCATAAGTAGACACTATAGTTAATTAAGAAAGTCAATTCAACAGAAAGCTATATGTGTGTTTTTAAAAACACTAATCTGAAAGTACGGCCAGTATAATTACATTTAGCTAAAATCTGCACATTGGAGTTCTCCATCTGAAGCAAAACAAATATAAATCATATACATGATAACTATGTGTGGTTTTATTGCAGATAGTGTACATGCATGTGTGTGTGTGTGTGTGTGTGTGTGTGTGTGTGTCTGTGTGTGTATGTGTGTGTGTGTGTGTGTGTGTGTGTGTGTGTGTGTACATGCACATGTATGCTTGAGTGTTTGCTTGAATCAAAAGAGAATTTACAGTATTCACAAGTTTGGAAGTACCTAATTCTGACCCTTAGCAAGGAACAATGAGAGTAGATAAATTGCTGTGGCATTCAGTATGCCACAGGCATGAGTCAAAGCCTATTTTCAGAGGAAGCACAGAGTCAGGTAAAGCAAGAACTAAGCTAAATAGAGATCAGTTTATACTGCTTCAATGGAACGGTCTGTGTCTATGGAGATAATCTCAGGACTGCATGTGAAGAATATTAAGAACATACAACTAACCGTATCTGTATCATCTCTATCCAGCACCAATATTTCACACAAAGACTGAGATGACAACCACAGCAGTATAGTATTATTATCTGTAGTGAGACAGGTACTCATGTTTGAGATAACAGAACCTAGGACATGAAAGAACGCATTTCCCCAGAGTTAGAACCCAAGTTTGCTTTGGAGTATATTTAAATTATTTTTTCAAACAGGGAAAATTACCTTTAAACCTGACCATATGCTTTTGAATGAGTTAGGATATATAGAATATGACCCCAGAATTCTGAGCTAAAACCTAGAAAAGATGTTTTCATTCTGAAAAAAAAATCTCAGAGTGGGATTGTTCTGTTTTATCCCCAGTCCATCCCTGCCCAACCCTACTACAGTTAGGTCTGGAAGGCCTGCTTTTAAAAGCAGATTTATATTATCTTTAATTATGCATGTGTGTGTGTGTGTGTGTGTGTGTCTGTGTGTGTGTCTGTGTGTGTGTCTGAGTGTGTGTGTGTGAGTGCAATGGACACATGAGTATGTGAGGGTAGAGGAGTGTGTGGATGGGGGTACACATGAGGGTGAGGGTTGAGGCAGCCCTGAGTGTGGGGGTGGAGTGTGCATGAGTGTGGAGGACATGCACATAAGCGTGTGGGTGGAGGTGCACATGAATGTGGGGTTGGGGGTGCACATGAGTGCAGGCCCCAGCAATATATCATGTGCTCGTGATATAGCTTTCCAGAAGTTATGAGCAGTCTAGTGTGAGTCCTGGCAACTGAGCTTGGGTCCTCTAGAAGAGCCAAAACTGCTGAGTTATTACCCCAGCTCCTAAAAGCTCTGTTTTCAATAGAAAAGTTGGAATTCCAACACAGAAGTGCCTATCAGAAAGGGCTTTAAGTTATGCCTAGATCAAACACAGCACCACTCTTGTGAAAGTCAGAGAAAATCATTCTCTATTGCATTATCAGCTATGCTTCCACGGTTTGCAATATTTGGAATCTATACCATCTACGAGGCATTCTACATCCAGTATGGGATCTAAAACGTCATGCATGCATATGGAGAAAGAACTGTGTATTTCCATGTACTGCACCCTGATTCAGCCTGGCTTCGGTGTCTACTGTGGTCGTCCCAGCATTGATGGTTTGGGTATTTTGTTGGCAGTTTACAGCCTTCTTTTAAAACACTGTTGTGGCATCCTGTCTAATGTTTCTCATGCATCTCTTTTGCTTCTGCAGGAGGGATTTTTGAAACTGTGGAAAATGAACCTGTTAATGTTGAAGAATTAGCTTTCAAGTTTGCAGTCACCAGTATTAACCGAAACCGAACCTTGATGCCCAATACCACATTAACCTATGACATCCAGAGAATTAATCTCTTTGATAGTTTTGAAGCCTCCCGAAGAGGTAACCGTTTTCCTCCCTTTACAAAGCTTCTTTGGGTGATAAGTCTGCTGCATGGGTCACCTGTTCTCTTGCTCACCCCTTTTCAAAGTGGGTATCTTAATGCAAATGGGTGGTAGGAATTCCTAGTCCCCAATATCACTGATCAATGCGATCTGAACTTATCTGATGGACACAGCCTAGCCCTGTTTTCTGGGCCTTTCTGCTTAGCTTAACTTACCCTTCAATGCCCTCTACTGTATAATTAACTGGTTCAGCTGTGAATGGAAATGTCAGGTTTGATCTGTTTTTCCTTCCTGAAGCTGAGATATCACCAGTCAAATAAAACATTTTGGAAGGTCACATCCACCAAGTATAGGGAAGTAACCAGGACATACATAAGTCAAACCTGGGATTACAAAAGGCTTCAGCAAACTGCTGGGCTTATCTGACATCTACTCATTTTCTTGTTGCTGTTGTTTTTACATTTTTCTACAAAATCATAAAAAATATAAAGATTAAATCTGTGAGAACAAATCACAACTTGATTTTCTTTCTTCTTCTGAACAGAAGACAAGTACTCAAAGAGGAATCTAATTTATATGTAGTCTGCAAGCTTTACCAGGAGGACTGGCTCTTAGGGAAGAGCAGGGCTGATTTAGCAATCCCCCAGGAATCTCTGGAACAATTTTCTGGTGATTTCATATACCTGACGCATGGCCTCTAACAAAGGGATTGCCTACACACACTGTAAAGATTTTGAGAAATCAAAGGTTGTTGCTCATCTTGTGCATGTCAAGAATTCTTTTCCTTCCAAAACACCCTTTGCCTTTTGCAAACACAAAAATCATTCATGACCAATTCCATGTTTCTGGTGATTTCCAACTAACTTCATGGTAAGGGTTAACAAAAATGACCTAGTTAGATCAAAGAATATATGTTTGCCTGATACACTTGCCTGTAGGCATTATAGTGTTATTTATATACAAAGTAAAAAAAACCTTCCTTTATAAAGTAAAGATTAATATGATCATAATGCTTCCACATATACCATAATCTTAGTATAACCTTGTTTTTCTTAAGATAGAAGAAGGCTGGACATGATGGTATATGCCTAAAATCCCAGCACTAAAGAGATAGAGATGAATGTGAAGCCAGCCTGGGCCACATAGCAAAACTCAAAAAAAAAAAAAAAAGTGGAGTTAGAGACTTCTTATAGGTCAGAGTTGCCTAGGAACACATAACAAAAAATAGCTATATTTGTCTAACATTTTAAAGATTATTAGGCATCATTATATAAGTACTGTCTGATTAGATCTGTGTCACTTTCTCTCTCTGCCTCTATCTCTCTCTTATACTGTGGAAGAACACCACAGAAAGCTAAGCCAATGACATTTAACAGGGATACTTCAACCACCCCTCCTCCCTGCCACCAATACACACACATAATGAAGGCTTTCTTGTGATCTGAAGATCCAACCATACTTGTAAATTAAACACTCCAACAAACAGAAGTGTAAAGGATTGATTTTCTGTCAAGAAATATTAGCATCTTAAAGTCGTGACATATTAAGAGGAATCTCAATCCTCTCTTGTGGGATAAGACAACAATTTGCATACTTCCGTGCTCACATTTTTCTGGCTAATGAACACACGTGGAGAAGTGAGCTTGGGAGGACAGTGACAACTCACACCTTCACCACACTGCAGAAATCAAGCTCTGTATCTCTATAGCTTGTGCAGACAATCAGCACCAAGCAATAGAGGGTCGGAAGTATTCTTAAAAATAACTGTCAACATAAGCTGCCCCTTACATGGCAGCAACAAGGCTGTCCAAAGTTTACTCTAGTTCTCGCTAAATTACTTCCAAGAAATTTACAGAATCATGTGGTGTTCCTTTTTTTTCTAAAATGGCATAATTATAAAATCCCTAACATAAATTCATTTATATAAACCTACTTATTTAATTTAGGTATTCAATTATTATCACTTAACAACCCTCAAATTCATTTTTAATAATTACAATTTAAATTTGAAGGATGCACATAAACCTATATTTAACACCCACTTACATATGATTAACAGATAATGCTCTTCATGGAAGTAGAGTATAGACTAGTCTTTCTGGGTGGGAATTTGGTTAATATGTATCAAATAATTTTAAAATATCAAGACATTTTTTGGTAGTAGATGGTGAACTCTACCACCTAGAATCTACATCAAAGAAGTAATTTAAGAGACAGAGAAAAATACCAATATTGAAATATTACTTATCATGGTCAAAAATTAAGAGGAGCTTAAATACCTAAATGAATAAGAATGGTTTAGATAAATTACACATTCTTGCCCAGTGATCTATTTTTCCAACAGTGGAAATATGCTCTTGAATTTGCAATACCTTAGGGAGAAAGTACTTTTCATTCAATGGTGTATACACCAGTGTATCACACTATGCTTGAAAAACAATCCTAGTTTTCTGAAATATCAGTAAGTATTATTTTAAGTTAATGGGATGATGATAGAGTCTTTGGTCTTCTCTACATTGTAAATATTCTAATTTCTCATAATGAATACTTTTGTTCTTAGGACAACAAAAATGTTAGGATTAAGATTTGAAATGTGTAATTTAACTATGATTAGCTGATAATTGAAGGAGAAAGAGGCCTGGCCTTGACCTGGAGTCCACAAGTGCTAGTTCAACTCTGTTACTGTCCAGTGGTCATGATGTCCAGTGGCCATGATTAGGTTCATTGTGCATGAAATGAGTGGGGTAGACCAAGTGTCTTCTAAAGATCACTTTAGGTTGGGCCATTCCACTGTAACTAATTAAGTATCCTTCCTGCTTATAAGCACTCTACTAATATTTCAATAATCTGAATGTCCTATCTGAGTAACTCATTTGTATTTGCAGTGAGTTAGCCTTATGATTTATTACTAATCAGCTGTACATTTACACTTATTAGTATTTTACTATCTAAAGAATATTGGAAGCTGGAAAGAAAAGATAACAAAGATAGAAATTTGCAGTGGGAATTATAGGGGGTTCTCTAATACTTAAGTAGAAAACACATGTAAGAAAAAAAAGTGCAGAAACTCCTGTATGAGCTTCAGAAAGATGGGAGTCAAAGCATTTTATAGTTACCCTCGAGGTCTTCTGCATTCTCGGTCCATACTAATCTCTCCACTGTCACCCTGCCATATGACAGAACTTAATTCATGGTATATTCATTTGACAAATGGTTTGCTAGTTAGCTCACAGAGTGCTCATGGGATCAAGTAAAAGATTTAGCCTTTATCTGGTTAAAGGTAATGAACTGAGACCAGTAACTCATTTTTATTTGCAGGGAGTTGGCCTTATGATTTATTGCTGATTTGTTGTACATTTATACTGATCAGTATTTTACTATCTAAGATTATTGGAAGCTGGAAAGAAATGATAGCAATAAACAGATGGAAATTATAGAGGGTTCTCTGACAGTTAAGTAGAGAAACCGTGTAAGGAAAACATGAATTCATAGAACTCTCTCGTTCTCACCCTTTCCCTGCCTCCCTCCCTCACAATCCTTTCCCTTGTCTTTGGATATTACCAGCATGTGACCAGCTGGCTCTCGGGGTGGCTGCCCTCTTCGGCCCTTCCCACAGCTCCTCCGTCAGTGCTGTACAGTCTATTTGCAATGCTCTGGAAGTTCCACACATTCAGACTCGCTGGAAACACCCTTCTGTGGACAACAGAGACTTATTTTACATCAACCTATACCCGGATTATGCGGCTATCAGCAGGGCAGTCCTGGATCTGGTCCTCTATTACAACTGGAAAACAGTGACGGTGGTGTATGAAGACAGCACAGGTATGAGACTCACACACACACACACACACACACACACACACACACACACACACACGTGCACACATCTACCCAGCCTCACTCTGCTCACCATGAGATTCTGCAGACAGTACATCCAGACACACTCTCTCACATAAGCTAGCTGAGAATTCTAAAGGAATTTGGGGATGCCTTGTATAGCTAATTCAACAAATTTAGTTGTATTTAAAAAAGAATGCATCATCGTCTTAGTTAGGGTTTTACTGCTGTGAACAGATACCATGACCAAGGCAAGTCTTATAAAGGATAACATTTAATTGGGGCTGGCTTATAGGTTCAGAGGTTCAGTCCCTTATCATCAAAGTGAGAACATGGCAGCATCCATGTAGGTATGATGCAGGCAGAGTTAGAGTTCTGCATCTTCATCTGAAGGCTGCTAAGAGAATACTCACTTCCAGGCAGCTAGGATGAGGGTCTTAAAGCCCAGATCCACAGTAATACACCTACTCCAGCAAGGCCACACCTCCAAATAGTGCCACTCCCTGAGTCAAGCATATTCAAATCATGACAATCATCTAATTGATACACACTGTGATCTAATTACAGTGCTAACGGCAGGGTTTCATTAGTGCTACTCTACTGAGAGTGTGATCATAATTGCAATGACATAATTCAAAAGTCTAACAAAAGTAGGTATTATGTCTATAAAAAGTTACCACCATCAGACAAGCAGACATCTAGTTAGACGTTATGCCACTAAAATGATCCATTCCCTAAGGAAGAGATTGTGAGTCCCAGGAGTGAGCCCAGTATGAAATTTGGGAACTTGAGTGGTGGCTACAAACACTGCTCTGGCTAGAGCTCCTCCCATTGCCACCTTACCGTACAGTCATTAACTGTTTTAAGACAATCAGTGAGCTTTGGTTGTTCTAGTCACTTGTTTTAGGCTGCAGACTGGAAGATGGCAGTTCAGCACCTAATCATCAATAGATACCATCTCTGAACTTCATCCATTTGAAGTTAGCTTTGCTGGCACTTCCACTATTATCTTCTGCTCACATTTCAGGGCTTATCAGAGCTCAGGCTCCCTTGTGAGTATGTATGTGATGTGTGTGAGTGTGTGTGAGTGTGTGTGTGTGTGTGTGTGTGTGTGTGTGTGTGTGTGTGTGCTGGCTGACATCTGTCTTCTTCAACTATTCTCCACTTTTTTTCCTGAGCCAGGGTGTCATGGCTTGAATATGTTTGGCCCAGGGAGTGGTACTCTTTGGTAGTGTGGCCTTGCTGGAGTAGGTGTGTCACTGTGGGTGTGGGCCTTAAGACCCTCATCCTAGCTCCCTGAAAGTCAGTCTTCCACTAACAGCCTTCAGATGAAGATGTAGACCTCTCAGTTCCTCCTGCACCATGCCTGCCTGGATGCTGCCATGTTCCTACCTTGATAATAATGGACTGAACCTCTGAACCTGTAAGCCAGCCTCAATTAAATGTTGTTCTTAGAAGAGTTGCCTTGGTCCTGGTGTCTGTTCACAGTAGTAAAACTCTAAGACACAGGGTCTCTCACTGAACCTAGAGCCCTTTGATTCAGCTAGGTTGCTTACTCAATAAGCTGCAGGGATCCTCCTGTCTCAATTCCTACACCCCAAGTTGAGATTGCAAATGTACACTATAGTGGGTTTTTTTTTTTTTTTTTTT
>JADRCD010234187.1:0-15155 GCA_019843815.1 Montemys delectorum
GAAACCTGCCTGCCTCTGCCTCCCAGGTTCTGGGATTAAAAGGTTTGCACCACCTTATCTGGCTAAAGATTATTTACTTATTTAATGTTTATGTGTTTTTTGTCTACATGTATGCCTGCACACCACAAGGAGACAACGGATCCCATGGGACTAGTTATAAGAGGTTGTGAGCCACCAATTGGGTGCTAAGAATGAAATCCAGAACCTCTGGAAGAGCAGTCAAATGGTCTCATCCACTGAACCATTTCTCTAAGCCCCTATAGCAATGTTTTTACCAAGAACAATGTATTATAACTTCCTCAAAAGCTTTTAAGGACCAACTTAATATGGTAGTAAACTCCTTTAATCTCTGTACTCCACAGGCAGAAGCAGGCAGATTTCTGAATTTGAGGTCAACCTGGTCTACAAAGTGAAACCTTAAAGAAAAAGAATTTCTAACTAAATCTCTAGTGTTATTCTTTCTCAAGCAAATCTTTGTACCAGTAACTCTTTCTTATATAAACTGCTTTCAAATCCCTAATAAACTTAATGTCAGAGTCTGAAAGCATCAGATATCAAGTGGACAAACTGTCATGTTAGCTGTGCAGAAAGCCGCCACAGGCCCTTACCTGGGTAACTCTAAGACTTGAATCAAGACCACCATGAATTTTTGCACCTATACAATCACAGCAGCTCTTACTAATTTTTTTCTTTGTGTCAGCCATTCCCAGGCTGATTTTTATCAATCTTTTCAATTTTAATTAGGTTTTGGTTCCAATACCAGCTTTCTTTCATTTAACTAGTAAGTAAATGCTCAATAGAATGGGCTCAGAGAATGTACTGCTGCTTCTAATTCCTCCTTGAATTATCGTCTCACTCTGCTCTTCTGTGCTCATTTCTTTAAAACCTGTTTCCCCTCGTGGACTTCCCCTGATTCCCATGACACACAACACCATTAATTGTATGCCAAGACTGTAAGACTTGTAGAGCTTGAAGGTACTTTCCAGGATCATCTAGTCTTGCCCAACTGTTGATTTTTCCCAAACAGGAGATAAAAAAAGTTTAGCTATATATTAAGACTACAAAGCTAATACAGTTTATCTGAGAGTAGAATTAATTTATTATAAATACAAAATAAACTATTTTACTCATTATAGACTATTTTGTACTGCATCTGTTCATCTGTCTACATGAAATAAATCACAGATTATAATTGTTTTATCTAAGATGACAAATATTGTAATTTTTGTTTTCAAAGTATCCTAACTATCAAATGAAGAACATATAACTCCATTTTCTCTATTTTTCAAGTCCATTCAGAAATTAGGTGAATGAACAATCTGTCTCTACTCTGACAAGGTTCCTAGCAAAATAAACATCGGTATTATAGGAATTAAGGAAAGGAATATTTTGCTTACAAAACTAAAATCTTAGCCCTTGGACTACAGATACGATTAAGTGTTAAATTCCTAGAGCCAATAAGAGAACAACTTTGTCACTCTCTCTAAGTTGATATATTGAGTCACTGTCCAATAACATATGCTTTATTTGTATGCCATCTTATAATATCATTTCTGGATTATTAATAATTACCACTCATGCCAAGCATGGTGGTGCATGCCTTTAATCCCAGTACTTGGGAGGCAGAGACAGGCAGAGCTCTATGAGTTAGAAGCCAGCGAGTTCTAGGACATCCAGGGCCACACTGAGTAACCCTGTCTCAGAAAAAAACCCAAAAAAACCTTATAACCATACCTAGATAGAAATCTACCTACATTATTAACAAACAATTACTATCATCTAACTCCCTACCAGATTCTGCAAGAGTTAGTATTTCATACAAATTTTTAAAAAGTGATTTTATTACATTATTTGTTTATTTACTTTGGTATGTGTATGTGCGTGTGTGTGCACATGAATATGTTGGAGTAAGAGAACAATTTGTAGGAATCAGTTCTTTCCTTCTACCGTGTAGTTCTAGGGATCATATGGGTTGGCAGGCTTGATGACAAGTGCTGAGCAATCTTGTCAAACCGTTGAGCTGATTTTTATACAGCTTGCATTAGATTCTCTATAAAAATGTATTCATAAATTAATGAATAAAGAGTTGAAGGGAAGCCTCAGTTGATAACTGCTTGCCCTACGAGCACGAGAACCCAGGTAAAAAATGTCAATTGTGTTAACTTGATTTTCTAATGCCTGAGCTGAGGAAGCAGAGACAGAAATTGCTAGGGCGTGCTGGCAGCCCAATTATGAGCTCCAGACCAGTGAGAGAACTTGTCTCCCTAGAAAGAGATGGAAGGTGCTCCTGAAGATGGTACCTGAGGTTGGCTTTTGGCCTCTATATCATGTACCCACATGCACATAGGCATGTACACACATATACACACAAATGTGTAAAAGAAAATTAGATTTAAAACTGGAATCTCAAAGATCTAAAAATATATTTGTTCTCTAAAAAGTAAATAGGAGTTAGAAGGGAAAATGCAGGAATCAGTCAGCCATCAAAGCTAACAAGGAAACAAAAGCCCATGCATTACAAAGACCACATTCTCTTCCAACAATGTTTAGTGAACTCCTTTGCTTTGTCCTTGGAATCTCTGTTAGGTCAGCGCTTCCTTGGGCTTCTTGAATATAAGAGACTTGTAGAATACTTTCTTTCTTCACTTTTGTAAAGACACTTAGCAAATATTCAAAGAGATACAATCAAGCGTACAATTATAACCATGCTACCTGCAGAGCCAAGTTAGCATAGTATTTTACTTGTAAATCAATACTTTCAGTTTACTAGAGCTCTTATTTTATGTTATCTTGACATTACTCCACCAAAGCTTAAGTAAAATCTAGTAAACAAAACAACAACAAAAAGACCAAACCAGAATAAAAGAAACAAACAAACAAAAAAACCCATCAAGTTACTTCAAAGGTTAAGAGTAAACCAATTTGTTCCCCAACTGACTTCAAATGCCTGTGCGTGGTTGAGTTACTGAACTATAACTTTCTACCTCATATCCATATCATGTATATCCTCTCCCTATTTGCTAAGCATTCACAATGAAACACTTTTAAAGAATTTACCAGATCAAACTAATAGCAGTAAAAATATCACCAGCCATTTACCTTATATTTCACAAACAGCATAAAGTACCAGCTTACATAAACCCACTGAGTTCTTCCCATAAAGTTTCCCTCTTAATTCACAAAGAAAATAAGATTCAATTCAAAATTCCAAAACAAGAAAACTACGGACTTGATAAACAAAATAACTTACTGAAAAAATCTTTAAAGATGTTTAACCAATCCATTTTGAATAAAAATTCTGTGTTCTCTTTTCAAAGTTTGTTGACACAGCTCCGGGATAATTTTCAGTGAGCTTCCTGGTCTGTTCTGTAACACTGAAACTTCCCACACCCAATCCATGTGACCTGGCCCACACCCAAGCAATAGAAAAGTTTTCAAAACTGAGGCTTCTCTTTTTCCAATCCTCTTTTCCCTTAAGCCATAAAATAAGCCTTGGAACAAGTAACTCCTGGCAGCAGCAAAAGCACGAGCTGGAATTCACTCACGTACACAGTAACAGAGACTGTTAAAGCTAGTACACTTCTAAGAGTTAAAGATGAATACATACAGTCTTCCTTTTCCTTGACTTCCAATGTCTCTACTAGCACAGCCATTGTGAAACAAATTCATTAAATTATATGAGATTTAAGGTATCAAAATGGGGTGCAGAAATTCTGGGAAAGGGGGAGGTTAGATATTTGATACAAAACCTAGATTCATATCATTTAGATGTGACCACTAATTTAGTACAGTATTTCCAAACTCTGGGGACTAGAGACAACTATAACTGTAATATTATAAGTACAGTTAACTGATGTTTCCCAAAATTAAGAAATAAGAAGTTAACTGGTCTATCAAATGCCATGTTAACTGCAGATATTAAAATACGTTGAGTACACCAGAAATGTCATTGTAGAGACTGAAGATCCAATCATTTACCTTATATTGCCAATAATTATTAAAATGGGCTATTAATTGGGCATTAAAAATTTTAAATACTATTTAATAATAATTTGTTAGTCATGCTACATTTAATCCCAAACTGTCCACAAAAAAACGTTTCCCTCCTTTTTTTACAAACAGGCAAAGAATTATTAAGCAATTGCACGTCTGTCTCCTTGAATACCACAATTAAATTTCTGTCCCTCCCAATTCCTTCCTGTCCATTAAGGAAAGTTAAATTAAGAAAAGGGAGGAGGTCAGTCTTCATCCTACACACTTCCTGCCTTCAGTTTAACCAAGGCCAGAGTGAAGTAGGTTCCCCATCTCTGGCCTTAATAAAGGACAGCAAAATTTTGAACTAAACATACAGAGTCAGAGAAAGAAAGATGTCAACAAAATAGGAAAGTGACCAGTCCTATAGATGCTGTATAGATATACAGCAACAATCCACTGGTGTACAACTTTTTTCAGCTAGAATAAAATAAAAATAATTTGCTTTTTAGGTGAGATTCATTAACATGTCAAAAAGTCCAGTAATATGCCGTGTAACTTAAGTTACCAGGAGCCAAGGAGTCAATTCTGAATCTCATGCATTTTTCCCTTTCTCAATTAGTGGCAAATTTTCTGCATATCAAAACTCCATAGGAGTTGTTGTAAGAAGGTCAAAGTTGGGCTGGAGAGATGGCTCAGTGGTTAAGAGCACTGACTGCTCTTCCAGAGGTCCTGAGTTCAATTCTCAGCAACCTCATGGTGTCTCACAACCATCTGTAATGGGATGATGCCCTCTCTGGTGTGTCTGATGAGAGCAACAATGTACTCATACACACTAGAAGAAGGTCAGGGTCAGTTCTGCTCATTAGTATCATCTGGATGTAGGCCTAGACCTACACAAACAGCTAACATGATCTTCACTAGCCTCTTAAACAGCTGTTAGTAATCCAACTTACACTGCCTAGATAAAACAACTTTGCACACTGCTATATGGATTGTGTTCAAAGAACTAAGCTCTAAAAATCTGTCTAAAACGAAAACTGTTGCTTTTCCTTCAATACGAAACAACTTACCTAAGGTGTCCTTCAGGTTTTTAACAATAGATGCTTTCCGAGCACTGTTTTTTCTTTCCACATAGTTAGAAGGGACAAAACCTGTTTTATTCATGGAATTTCGAACTCGCCACCAGGATTTAGAGTCATCCAGGAGCCATAATCTCTCATTCTTCTTGATATCCAGCTCTTGTTCCTGCTGTGCCACATAATCAAATTTGGCCACCACCACCACTTCTTCAGCCATCTTTCAGCAGCGTCAGCACTGTAACACACAGAAAATGTTTTAAATGTTGCTGAAGTGTAATTGTCTACATGCTTGTCCAAAAAGATATGCTTAAACATTTAAGAGGCCAGGAATTATGAATCATACCAGCAAACCTAACATTCAAAAGGCTGAGGCAAGAGGACTTTCATTAAGTCTGAGGCCAGCCTTGGCTACATACTAAGTTTGAAGCTAGAATGAGCTAGAGAGTAAGACCCAATCTCAAAACTAATATACAAAAGAGCAGACAGGGGCTGGGGCTGTATGTACTTCAGTAGTAGAGTATACGTCTAGCATAAGCACAGCTTTGAGCTCAATTCCTAATACTATAAAAAGAAAAAAAAATCTAAGAATATCAAAGAGTTAAAAATGGTATGAAAAACACTAACAGGCAAGTACTAATTTTTAAAAAGCGCATGTTCCTATTTAGTATTATATAAACTAACTTACATTTAAAGCCACCATTAGCAATGAAATTCACTATACAAACAACTGAACATTCTTAAAGTGAATAAAATCAAACTTGTATATAACAAATAATATAGATGTTCTCTGAATACTTTTTCCTTCCCATAAGAAACAAACAAAACAAACAAGCAGAAAAGGAGACAAAGAAAAGCAAAAAAAAAAAAAAACGTAGACAGGGAGAAATAAGTACGTATTATTCAATAAATGAAACACTTGATACCTTTAAAGGAAAAATTATTATGTGATACCAGACTATCAAGCACTGAGAAAAATCCAAAAAATTGATGACTCTGTAGTTTCCTATATCAACTTTGTAGGCTATTCCTCTGAAGTACCTTGGAGGTTACTCTTGATACTGACCATTGATATTGCCGTTAGATGTGGGGTAACATGTTTGCAAAGGGAAATAGTGTTTGATAGAGGGGAAAAACTGACTTAAAAATTATTCTAAACTTTCATGTAACTGGCAAAAGAATTTATGAAGGAGATGTTTAGTTATAAAGTTGGGGCTGCCAGCCATAGCCCAGTGGTAGAAGAGTGCTTAACACTCAGAAGTTAAATTTCCAGTCCCCTCTCTAATTAAAATGACAATCTGGAAATACTAATCAATAAAACAAAGAAAAAGTACATGCAAATACCAGGAACCACAACTGTATACTACAAATAGTCAAACAGTAACACAAACAACTTTAAAAATAAATCTGAAGATAATAAAACACAATGATGAAACTATATGAAAAATAACAATATAATTGAATTAGCTATTAAGAAGTCTTCCCATCACATCCATACCAAAGAAAGTTTTATAGGCAAATTCTACTAAAATCAAGAAGAAAATATATATATATTTATTTATTTATTTAGGGGTGGAGTTTTTTGTTTTGTTTGTTGTTGGTTTGTTTTATATTTTGAGGCAGGGTTTCTCTGTGTAGCCCTGATTGTCCTGGAACTCACTCTGTAGACCAGGCTGGCTTCAATGTCACAGACCCACCTGCCTCTGCCTTCTGAGTGCTAGGATTAAAGGTGTAAGCCATCACTTCCTAGCTTATATGCATTATTTTAAAATAAAAAAATACATAAGCAAATACTGTCCTGAAACAAAAAACAGAGCTCTCTTTCTTCAGAGAGACTGTTTCATAAAAGCAGATATGCCTCATGAAACAAGCAAATAAATTCAGATTTTTGTTTTGGGTATTGACTACCAGGTCTGCTTTCTCAACAATGAAGTAAGTACTTTAATCCAGAATTTAACTTTAATCCAGAAAATTAACTTTAATCCAGAATTCAACATCCTTTTGTATAAGTATGTCAACAAAGTAGATATACACTACAAAGGATTTGCAAAAGCCTCAAAATCTGCCATACATTACTTTATGCTTTGTAAGGGGATCATTTAAGTCAACAAAAATGCTTTAAAAAAGAAGAAAAAGAAACAACATGGTATGTAAGAAACACTGATGAGCTAGGATGTAGTAGATCAGTGGTAGTATTCTTGCCCAGTTCCATAACTGTCATGAGAAAAACAAAGATGAGCAGGGGTGGGGGGTACTTATATTACTGCAAGTTGACTGTCTGAAATTATAAACACAAAGAATCTAAATTATTACTGTCATATGATGCAATTTAAGTTAGAATAAAAGCTGAGGAGATAGCTCAATGGTAATGTGCCTGCTATGCAAACAGGAGGAAGAACTTGATACCCAGAACCTATCAAAGCGCCAGATGTAGCAGCACACAGCTGTTGGGCACAAACAAGTCCTAGGAGGTAGCATCCTAGAATTCAATGCTAGCCCATCTAGCAGCCTATCCAGGTTCAGTGAGAAACCTTTTCTTAAATTCTTAAATATAAGGTAGAGAGCTATTAAGGAAGACACGTGGTTGTCAACCTCTGGCCTACAGAGAGAGAGAGAGGGTGAGGAGGGAGAGAGAGAGAGAAGGAGGGGGGAGGAGGGAGAGAGAGAGAGAGGGAGAGAAGGGAGAGGGAGAAAGAGAGAGATTACAATGAGTAACCAGTTTTCTAAAACACTGGAAAACTAGAAGCAGGGATATTTTTTCAAAGATACCTAAAGAACTGTGGTTTCTCTCTTATACCCCACAAGTAATTTATATAAAAGTTTAACGGAATTAATTTTGATACTTGACAACTGCCTTGAATTTTTTTCTAGAAAAGCATGTAAAATAATGAATATTTGGCAAGATAATTATTTGTATACTGACAAACTGTATATTCCAGAATTTAATGTCTCCTGTTTGGAGCATACTTGGATTACCCTTCTATTAGAACCTACTGTTTTTTTGTTTTTTGGGTTTTTTTTTTTTTTTGTTTTGTTTTGTTTTTGGAGACAGGGTTTCTCTGTATAGCTCTGGCTATCCTGGAACTCAACTGTGTAGACCAGGCTGACCTTCAACTCAGAAATCCACCTGCCTCTGCCTCCCAAGTGCTGGGATTAAAGGCCTGCGCCACCACTGCCCCGCAGAACCTACTGTTATTTTTAGCAATGCTACCTGGGAGACTGACTTTAGCTTCAAGTAACTATTAACTTCAATTAATCAAAGCCCCACCAGGGTATTCACAAATTGTACTTTTAAGACCAATTAAATGAAAGGAAAAGAGCCTTCAGAGAAAAGGTGAATGGCTTAAAAAACAGTAAGAAATTGTTTCAGGATTTTCCCCCATAGGTAAACCTGATATGAGACTGGAACCATTTTATCAGCTGAAGGATGAAACTGACAGAAAGTAGAAAGACAATTGCTTGGAAATGAGCCAGAAATGATTTAAAAACAAACAAACAAACTACTGCAAATGCCACCCTCTGAACCTCCAGGTCCTTGAGTTAGTAACGGGAGATCCACTGTCTCAGGCAATCTGAGCCATCCTTTTACTGTTATTTTCAGTTAGGTCACATTATAGGTAGGTTACCAGTTATCACAATGCACTTAAAAATACTAAAGTAATTTAAGACAATAGTGGAGTAGAAACACATAAACCAATACAATTAACACACACAGCCGCATATACTTAACCTTTTTTCCCAATGTACAAGTAAGTTCTGGTTTATTAGGCTTTTAAAAACTAGAGTACTTCAAATTACTGGTGATCCAAACATTGAAGTGATTTCTGTCTATATTTCTATTCTTCCTTCCCCCAAACATCTAAAGGTTTCACACAGACCAACTAATTCAAAAGCAAGTGATTTTTTTTTTTAGTGACTTTGATAAATCTTTCTAAAGCAATCAATTTTGTGTTCACAAAATAATCTTCTTTAGTACTACTTGTTTATATAATAAAGGTTTGTGGGGGGGTTGGTGTTTTTTTGTTTGTTTGGTTTTTGTTTTTTTTTGTCCCCCCCCCCAGACAGGGTTTCTCTGTGTAGCCCCAACTGTCCTCGAACTCAAGAGATCCACCTGCCTCTGCTTCCCATGTGCTGGGATTAAAGGCATGTGCCACCACTACCCAGCTATAATAAAGGTTCTTAAAAGAAACTTTCAGTAAGTAGATTTAATTCATGGGAACAGAACTATACCAAAGGTACCACGTTATGCCCTTCATTAACAGAAATGGAGGAGCCTAACTAGGCAAGTCAGTTAAGAAACTTCTATTGTATAAAAGCATTCAAAAATAAAGGTTTTTGTATGAGGTGTAGCACTAGAAATCATATTAGAGTAAGTTATTTAATAAATAACTGACACTAGAGTATCTGTCCTTTTGGGGAAAGAGTCTCAGGTTTCTACCTAGGCGGGAAATTTTTACTACCAGCGATTATTGTCCTTTTGTTAAGTAAAGTGAAATTCTTAGATATTGTGTCAGGAGAATAGGACAGAGAGTGGGGCATTAAAAACAGCAGAGAGACTAGAAACCTCTCTCTCCACCAAAGTTGACACCTAACAACCATATGCAGAATAGCTATATGCCCTGGGTTCAATCTTCAGCATAAAAAATGAACAAACCAACCAACCCTAAGAGTGAAAAGAACACAGCTAGAGGATCGCAAGCAGGCAAAGACCTCCAACATGTTCAACCAAGAGGAAACAATAAATCAGCAAATATATGCCTTAACATGTGCTAGGGAACAGATAGAAAGATAAACCATACATACCCTCAGCCACAACAAAATTCAACAAATTTTACTGAATCACACAGTAATTGGACAGACAGCAGAATCATACTAGAAATCAGTAGCACAAAGTATGTGCCAAAGTAACTTACCTTTTAAGGGTTCAAAGAGGCTTAGTCTGTAATATGAAAGTACTAAAAGGTAATAGAAGAACTGTAAGTGTTGGGGCCTAGTAGAAGGTAATTATATCAGGTGTGCACCCCTTGGAAGAGATTAATGGAGTTCTAAAGTGTTTAACGTGTGGGGTTTTTTTGTTTGTTTTTGCTTTTTTTTTTTTTTTTTTTTGAGACAGGACTTCTCTGTGTAGCCCTGGCTGTCCTGGAACTCACTCTGTAGACCAGGCTGACCTTGAACTCAGAAATCCACCTGCCTCTGCCTCCCAAGTGCTGTGACTAAAGGTGTGTGCCACCACCGCCCAGCCTAATGTGTTTTCAATGAAGCTTCCATGAAGTCTTCTAAAGCAGTGGCCCTGGTACACAGATCCTTTTGTCTTCAATTTACCTTGTGTTCCTCTGGCACACATAACTAACCATGTCATTTGCTGTGTATTATGGCCAATGGGAGTCTAGAGTAAAACCCAATGGGCTCTATAAATTTGTTCTTTCAGCTTCTAAAACTAAGAGTTAAATAAACACCTTTTCTTTATAAACTACCTAAGCTTTAAGTATTTATTTTAGCAAAAACACCAACAGCAACAACAAAAACCACTACCAAACTAATACATACAGATAATAGGAAAGTATCCATTAATGAAAAAGATAAACAATACAATTCCGAATAATCCACATGTCAAAGAGGAAATCTTTAAACTATCAAAAAAAGAATGGGGGGGGGGTAACAAAGCATCCACTGAAGAATATGTAGAGGTGCCTTCAGTACCTAAGAAGATATTTATTAGCTATTAAGGTCTCATTAAGATGCCACTACATAATACACCTATCAAAACAGTTCCTTAAAAGACTAAGAGTAGCAAATGCTTACACAAGTATGCAGAAACTGGCTCATTAATATGAAACTGATAGAATATAAAAATGGCACAGATGTGACAGAAGACTGTCAATTTCTACTAACACTAAGCATGCAACCACCACACACTCTTCCGTCCTAAGTGTTTCAATAAAACTTGTATTCAAAAGTTTGTACCAAGCTTTTATACAATATTCAGAAAGAGCCATACTTTAAATAAATGACTGACTTAAAAAACTGTGGTAAAGCCATACCAAAATGAGCAAGACTGATCCACAAAACCTGGATAAAGTTCTAAGGGAATTACACAGGGTGGAAAAAAGCCAATAATAATGATTACTAACTCTATGACTCCATTTACATAAAATTCTTATAATGATATGTTACAGAACTAGAACTAGTGACTAGAGAGTAATTACCAAAGGTAATTTGAGAATGAGAAGGGGCTGGAGAGATGGCTCAGCAGTTTAGAGCACTGCCTGATTGCCCTTCCAAAGGACTTGGGTTCAATTCCCAGCACCTACATGGCAACTTGCCACTGTCTATAACTCTAGCTCCAGAGGATCCAACACCTCCCATAGACATATGTGCAAGTAACACCAAGGCACATAAAATTAATAAAGTTAAAAATGTTTGGTTTTTTTTTTTTTTTAAAGAAGAGAATGGGAACAGAAGAACTGTGGGTATGGTGGTTTTGTTAGTGAGAGCTTTCTCTGACCACTAAAAACAAACAAACAAACAAAAAACCTGAGCTAACCTGAGCTGTTGAGCTCAAACATCTTGGCTCACAATTTCGAAAGTATCAGTCCATAATTAGCTAGTATTGTGCCATGAAGAAATAGAACCACTTATTTGATGGCTAAGAAACAAAAGAGAAAGGAAGGGAGCTAAGCCTCTGAGAGAGCATAACCTCTCTCCATCCTCAAAGTGACCCAAAGCCTCAGCACTTAGAGGGCTCACCACTTCCGAACGGCACCGAGGGCTGGGAAGCAAGACTTTTAACACACAGACTTTTGAGGGACTTAAGAAACTACAGAAGCTACAAATAAGCAACATGACAGATTTTTTTTCTTTATAAAAGAAATACAGTCTGTTGACTGTGTCAACATTAATATTCTGGTTATGATACTGTACTATGATTCTGCCAGATGTTACCACTAGAAGAACTTGGTCTCTCAGTAAATTCTAAGGTTTCTTACATTACACGTGGATTTAGAATTATCTCAAAATAAAGTTCAAACATAAAACAAAAAATTAGCATATTTAGCACTTAGTATATTGCTGCTGTGACTAGATAACACATTTAGTAATTTTAGAAAACACAAATTCATTATCTTACAGTTTTTTTGAGGGTCAGAAGCTTAAAATAGTCTGGTCAAATCTATTAACACTTAGCAATATTTTCAAATGTATACACATAAATAACCAAGTAAAATAAAAAAATCAATGAAACTAAAATGCAGTTACTTTGTCTTTGGTGGTGGTGATGGTGGTTCTGGAACCCAGGGCCTCCCACATACAAAGTACATTTTACCAACTGAACCACATCAATGTGTGTTTAAAAGCTTTTGAGACAGGGTCTCAGTAAAGCTGCCCAGGTTGGCCTTGAACATTCAAATTCTCCTTAGCTAATATATTTTATGTCTCTTAGCCATTCTCTCTCTTTACTCTTCCATGTTCTTTCCTGAAGAAATTAGATTCCCCTTTCCTATAGAGCATCCCTTATCATGAATTAGGCTCATAATCCCAGCATGTGGAAGACAGAGGTAAGAAGCTCACCAGAACAAAAGTTCTAGACTAGCCAGGATTATACAGAAGGACCCTGTCTCAAACTAATTTGCTAACTACTTAAATGAGTGGAAGAGAAATCAACTCCAAAGAGTTGTCCTCTGACTTTCATACATAGGCCATGGCATGTGTATCTGGATGCAAACCTCCCTGCAGAGACTACTTAAATTACACTTTCACCTAACATAGACCAATAATTTAGAGAAACTCTAAATCAATGAAATTTTATAATAATTAGGGGTTATATTTGCTCATAATTTTTAAAATGGGTAGAGTAAGAGTTTGTGTAAGGGCAATTTAAATTAGAAACAGTCACTATTTTAAAAAGCTTGGTGACTCCAATATAATATGGCCAATCACTGATTTCTTAAGTTGGTGTAGAACAAAACTAATTTTTGCTTTATTCACCCTCATTTCAAAATGAGGGCAGGAGGGATGGCTCATCATTGATGAGCACTTATTCTTGCAGAGGATCTGGGTTCAATTTCCAGAACCCACACAGAGGGTCACAACCATCAGTTAACTCTAGTCCCAGGAGAATCCTATACCTTCTGACCTACATGGGCACCAAACAAGTGCATGGTACAAAGACATACTTGAGGCAAAATACCCATACACATTAAAAACATTTTTTTAAAAACAAAACCACTGTACTAGTATTTACATGAAATCCTTAAAAGTATATAAAATGTTTTTAAAGTTATAATCATGTATGTTCTTAGCTGGTAAATAAAGATTCTTACAGTAATGTGTTCAAAGACTTTCCAGTTCTGTGATATCTATCTAGGGAATTCTAAAGATGTTGTCTCTATTTAAAAAAAAAGAAGAAGAAGAAGAAAGGAAAGAAATACAGCTTAATTCCTAAATTGCAATTCTACAAATTCTGTATCATTAAAATCTCAGAAAATTAAATTCTAAGAAATAATTAACTTGAAATTTTCAAGACTGTCCTAACATACCTTTCTATTTGTTTTTTGCAATTTTAAATGTAAAATATGCTTTCCCCTCAATGGCAATTAACTGGTTTACATAAAAAAGGACTCTAAACAAATTCTCTTAAATGTTCTGACAGAACTAAACTTATTTTTACAGATCACTCAATGTTAACTTTTTAAAAAGGATTTATTTATTATTTATTTAATATATGTAAATACACTGTTGCTGTCTTCAGACACACCAGAAGAGGGCATTGGACCCATTACAGACGTTGTGAGCCACCATGTGGTTGTCAGAAATTGAATTCAGGACCTCTGGAAGGGCAGTGTTTTTAACCTCTGAGCCATCTCTCCAGTTCCCTCAATATTAATGTGTAACTATGGCCTATATCTGTTGTTTTGTTCTAAGACAGGGTTTCTCTATTATGTAGTTCTTGCTGTATAGACCAGGTTCACCTTGAATTCCCAGAGAACTTTCTGTCTCTGTCTCTCAAGTGCTGGAACTAAAGGCATGCACACCTGGCTACATCCTCTGTTCAAAGCAGTAGCTTTTGCTTAAACCTAGCCTAAGTTTTCTAAACCTCTTCTATCTATCAAATTTAGCTAAAATCTGCTTTTTTTTTTTTTAACACATACTACTGTCCGTATCACATCCCCACACAACATGAGTTAAGATTATCTACAGGAACGTGTCTATCTCACTAAAAAGGATCAAAGCACAGGATGACTGGCAAGAGAGAAGTACAGTCAAAATCTCGAAATGAAGTCTCAGCACTCCCAAGAGAAAATAAAACTAGAGAACTTCATGTGAAAGGAGGTCTTAAGCATTTACCTATACTTCCACTAGGTGGCGCTATTAGCTGCGTCCCAATGTTGGTGCCTTCCTGTGTTCTGCTAATGGAATTCCTTTCCAGGACATCAGCATGCTTCTTTTTAATTACATGCTTCCAAGCGTCCTCAACTGAATCTATGTACAAATACAGCAATAAACAGCTAACCAGATAGCACAGTGCTCTAAGTGGGATCTGGGGTGAGGGGGTGGAGGGATGATAGGGCCTAACCTTCAACCCTATTCTCATAGAAATGGAATAGTAGGGGGAGCAAGGGAGACAGCTCAAAACAAAGAGTTTGCCTCATGCAGGCATGAGGACCCAAGTTCAATCCACAGAACCCATGTAAAAAGAAAAGACAGAAGTGGAAATGGTGGTGTACTTATAATTCCAGCTCTGGGAAGGCAGAGACAAAGGCAGATCCCCAGGGTCAGCCAGCCTAGTGCAATCAGTGCATTCCAGATTGGTAAAAGATGCTGCCACAAACTCCTCAGGACAGCTCCTGAGGAAACACACACACACACACACACACACACACACACAATGAACAGCCTGAAGCATAGAGGGCCTGGATTGCTACAATGAAAACCCCCAATGAAAGAGTAAGAGAAAGGACCCAAGGAGCTGAAGGGTTTGCAGCCCCTTAGGACGAACAACAATATGAACTAACTAGTTCCCTCAGAGCTCCCAGGGACTCAACCACCAATCAAGGAGTACACATAGTGGGACTGATTGCTCTGGCAGCATATGTATAGTAGAGGATT
>JADRCD010234187.1:15255-44305 GCA_019843815.1 Montemys delectorum
GGGGGGAGGCAACAGGGGTTTGTTCTTGTTGGGTTTTTTTGTTTTTTGTTTTTTGTGAAACTGGAAAAGGAGAAATCATATGACATGTAAATAAAGAAAATATCTAATAAAAAAAATTCAAACATCTTAGAAGGTCAGTTTCTTTATCTTTCTAAAATGTCCAAAGAGACTATAAAATTCAAAAGTCTTTATAAAAATTCAAAGTCTTTTAACTATGGGCTTCTGTAAAATAAATAAAAAGGTTAAATAAAAAAAGAAAGAAAGAAAACCCAGAGTCCTTGCCTGTGTTTCCTTTTCCCATTTAACACTGGACTGCTATAAGCACTTTGAGGAGAGATTTTTTTTTATTTCATTAGAGCTCTATTCTTTCCAATATGATCATGCCTGTCTCTCTGACTAGCTTTTAAGTATTTTAAAACTTAGTTACACCAAAAAAAGGTTTTACTGTATGTAAATCAACTAAATATGGGACAAAACAGCTACCAGGATGACACAGAATCAGCCTCCCACATACATATTGTTATTCAATACTCACTAAATTTTATATACCTTCCAAATGTTCATTATTTTTTGTGACATTCATCAAATTTGGAGATAACTAAATATTCATAGTAAAAGAGAAACTAGCAACTATAGCAGTGGTGGTGCACGCCTTTAATCCCAGCACTTGGGAGGCAGAGGCAGGCGGATTTCTGAGTTTGTGGCCAGCCTAGTCTACAGAGTGAGTTTCAGGACAGCCAGCGCTACACAGATACACAGAGAAACCCTGTCTTGAAAAACAACAACAACAAAAAAAAAAAGGCAGGGAGGGGGAGGAGGAACTAGCATCCTACTATTATAAAATTGCCTTGGCTTTACAGATTCCTCAGACTACTACAAATCTAAATGAGTACACCAGACCAAATATCTATACATCACCTATTTCTACAAATTAATTAAGAACACCTAATATTAAGTTTGTCAAAACAGTCACTTGTGATCTCAAATGTCCTTAACCCCAGTACTCAGGAGACACATTCGGGCAGATCTCTGAGTTCAAGACCAAGCTGGATTACATAGAAAATCCCAGGACAGCCAGGGCTACACAATGAGACCCTGTCTCAAAGAAAGGCTGTCAAAGGAAGGATAATGTTTGCCATTGATATAGGTCAGAAGCAATGGGATCCTTTTTTGGCAAGTTAGATGTTACTGTCTGAAAACAACTAATGGCAGGGGAAGGGGAAAAAACCCACATCTAAAGGGAAATCTACCATGCTAGTTACACACAGATTTTAAAATCTGCTGTACTTTAACTCATCACTTGACAATTTCCTGTTTCTGATCAGAATTAGCTAAGTAACAGTACTCAAGTAACTAAGTCAGAAGTTTAGATGGGTTACAGTCTCTCAGTAAACTATGAAAGGAGAAAAATCAACAATAACTTTGATATGCCATAGTTGGCAAAAAGAGAAGGCAATTTACACACACACACACACACACACACACACACACACACGCACGCACACACTGTATGTTGAAATCCAAGCCCCAGCACCTTAGAATATGGCTATTTGGATAGCTTAATAAAGTAAGTGAGATACAGTGAGCTTACTAACAGGCCCTTATGTAGTAAGATTGGTGTTCCTGTAAGAGAAGTTTGGTTCACTTAAAGAGAGAAAACACTGATCCAGAAGCCCAAGACAGGAGGAAAGTTAAAGTGCAGAAGAGGAGGCTCTCAAGAACTCTGCTATAAGCTAACCTCAGACTTACTAATCTTACCAAAATTGAAAAAAAAAAAACAATTTTTTTCTGTTTAGGCCACTGCATCTGTACTGTTTTCTTCATAGCACCCAAGAAAACTAATCAAAACACAAAAAATTACCCTCTGTGATATGTTTTAAAGCATTTAAGTGTACAATTCCACAACACTAAATACCTTTACAATGTTGTACCATTAGTGTCATTTTAGTAATTTTCATTTTATAAATCTTTGTGTATATTAAATAACTTTATATGCAGTCAAGCCACTACATATGAAATAAAATCAACTTAAGGCATTTATTCTCAAAAAATATTAATTCTACCATATGATCCAGCTATACCACTCTTGTGTACACACCTCAAAGATTCTACATCATACTACAAAGATATGTATCCATCCATGTTTACTGTTGCTCTATTCACAATAGCCAGAAAATCAAAATTCGGTGCTTACAGTCACTCGGGAAGAGGAAACTTAAATTAAGAAAATGTAACCACTAAAACTGGCCTGTAGGAAAGCCTGTCGTGTATTTTGCTGATTGATAAATTATGTGAGAGGACTCAGCTCATCACTGGCAGTGGCACCTCTCGGCTGGTATCTTGGACTCTGTGAAAGCTGAGCAAAGCACGAGGAGCAAGACAGTGAGCATCTAGTTCCTGCCTTCAGGTTCCTGTCTTGAGTTCCTGTCCTGATTTCCATTAGTGACAGCATCATGACCTGAGAGCTGTAAACTGAAATAAATCCTTTCCTCCCCAAGTTGCCTTTGGTCATGGTGTTTTATCCCAGCAAAAGAAACCCCAACTAAGTTAGAAGGGAAATTAATTAGGTAATAGGGAGCAGTGGGTTTCAAGAGAGAGAAGATAGAATGCAGTGATAAAAATGGGTACAGAAATAATTGAATAGAAAAGATTAAATGGGATGATGGGTGGGAATGCAGGACAGAGAGGGAATACAAGGAAGGATAACTAACAACAAAGATCTTCTGGAATAGCTGTATGAAAAACTATGACTGCAGAAGCTTCCTAAAATATAAACAAATAACATATAAAAAGAGCTTAAGAGAGTACCCTATAACAGGACAACAATATCTCTGATTAGTTACAATAAAAAGCCAAATGTTGGGTGGGGGAGCACCCTCATGGAAGCCGGGGGAAGGAGGATGGGATGGGGGTTTCCAGAGAGGAAACTAAAAAAGAGGATAACATTTAAAATGTAAATAAATAAAATATCCAAGAAAAAAAGAAAGAGAAAAACCCAATGTCAAGAATCATTACATTCTGTTTTAGAATTATTGGTAAACAAGTTTCTATACACACCCATGCTATAGAGTATCCCCATTACATTCTGTCTTAGTCAGGGTTTCTATTCCTGCACAAACATCATGACCATGAAGCAAGTTGGGGAGGAAAGAGTTTACTCAGCTTACACTTCCACATTGCTGTTCATCACCAGAGGAAGTCAGGACTGGAACTCAAGCTGGTCAGGAAGCAGAAGCTGATGCAGAGGCCATGGAGAGATGTTCCTTGCTGGCTTGCCTCCTCTGACTTGCTCAGCCTGCTCTCTTATAGAACCCAAGACTTCCAGCCCAGGGATGGCACCACTCCCTTGATCACTAATTGAGAAAATGCCCCACAGCTGGGTCTCATGGAGGCACTTCCCCAGCTGAAGCTCCCTTCTCTGTGATAACTCCAGCCTGTGTCAAGTTGACACACAAAACCAGCCAGTACAATTGACCCCTTGTCAATTTGACACACAAACACATCACTATTAAGCTTCCACCCTTATTTTTTTATTCACCCCCAAGATCTAAAGTCTCACAGTCTTTACATATTAAAAGTTCAATCTATTTAAAATGTCTAATATCTTTTAAAATTCAAAGTCTCTTAACTGTGGACTCCACTAAAATACATTCTTCCTTCAAAAGAGAAAAATATCAGGGCACAGTCACAATCAAAAGCAAAACCAGGGCTGGAGAGATGGCTCAGTGGTTAAGAGCACCGACTGCTCTACTGAAGGTCCTGAGTTCAAATCCCAGCAACCACATGGTGGCTCACAGCCATCTGTAATGAGATCTGATGCCCTCTTCTGGGGTATCTGAAGATAGCTACAGTGTACTTACATATAATAAATAAATAAATGTTTAAAAAAAAAAAAAGCAAAACCAATGTCTGGGATTCAACTCACGATCTCCTGGGCTCCACCAAGGGCTTGAGTCACCTCTCCAGCTCTGCCCTTTGTAGCATACATCTTGTCTTCTAGGCTCCAGATGCCTGTACTCCACTGCTGCTGCTGTTCTTGATGGTCATTCATGGTACTGGCATTTTAAAAACACTGCTCTCTTTCGTTGTAACTAGGCTTTACCAATAGCCTCCCATAGACTGTCTTCATGGTGCCAAGCCTCAATTCCTTTGCATGATCCCTTCAGTATTGGGTCATCAATTGCAAACTGATGTTGCCCCTTCACCAAAGGCCTGCCATGGCCTCTCACTGTGCTGAGCCTCAGCTGCTCTTCATGACCCCTTTATGCCTTCAAAACAAGTACCACCTGGGTGACTCTTACACATTACCAAGTCCTGCAGTAGCACAAGGTACAATCTTGGCTATCTCTGGAACAAAGCCCCTGGGCTCTCAGAAAACACTTCCCAGAAGATTTCACCTCAATGATGCTGGTCTCTTATTAATCACCACTAATTTCTTAGTTCCAGCTAACCAGCATCAATAATCCCAGTAATGCAAAGTTTTCGCTTTAGTAGTTCTGGTATCTTGTTAATCACAGCTGATACTTCAGCCCCAGCTAACCAAAACCACAGAATCTTCACAATAAAACATGGCCCTGATAAGAGTCTTTAATCTTTCCTCTGAAATTTTACAAGCCAGGCCTCCATCTCTGCACTGTTCTCAACATGATCTTCCAAGCTCTCACAGAACATCGCACAGAGTTCTTAACAACCAGTGGCTCTTCTAGCTCAAAATTCCAAAGTCTTTTTAAAGTCCTCCCCAAAACATGGTCAGGTTGTCACAGGAATACCCCACTCCTGGTACCAATTTGTCTTAGTCAAGGTTTCTATTCCTGCACAAACATCATGACCATGAAGCAAGTTGAGAAGGAAAGGGTTTATTTGGCTTACTTCCACATTGCTGTTGATCACCAGAGGAAGTCAGGACTGGAACTCAAGCTGGTCAGGAAGCAGGAGCTGATGCAGAGGCCATGGAGGGATGTTCCTTGCTGGCTTGCCTCCCCTGACTTGCTCAGCCTGCTCTCTTATAGAACCCAAGACTTCCAGCCCTGGGATGGCACCACCCACAAGGGGCCCTACCCCCTTGATCACTAATTGAGAAAATGCCCCACAGCTGGATCTCATGGAGGCACTTCCCCAGCTGAAACTCCCTTCTCTGTGATAAGTCCAGCCTGTGTCAAGTTGACACACAAAACTAGCCAGTACATATTCTGTTTTAGAATTGTTGGTAAACGAGTTTCTATACACACCCATGCTATAGGCTATCCCCATTATCCTCCTTTCCACTCCAGAACTTGACTAAGACCGTTTTGCTGAAGACATCATATGCTTGAATCAGAAAACATGAAGACATCAAGCTGGTATTTACCTGGAAGCTTTATTCCCACTGATTAGCTCTCACAGTGCTGGAAGGTGCTATTCATATTATGGGGAAAGAAAAGAAACTGTCAATCTTATTCAGCTATGAACCCTGTGAGTTATAATAATGACCTGTCTGACAAGATATGCCCACTATTAGAAAGAATGTCATGACAAAAAAACAACCACTTTGACTGGACTTAAGGTCTTCTCCACAATATGGCTACCTGACACAGTTATCAAGGCCAAGAACCTGTGGTTACATGGGGTCTACATGCCTAGAGGAGACCCTACTACTACACTCTGCTAATGAGACATAGTATTAAAATGAATCTAACAGCATCTCATTATACACAAGCCCTGCAACTGGTCATGCTGAAAAGAGCAACTATGGTGTGCTCCACCCTAAATGCGATAACTGTATCACACACCCTGCCTCAAGGCTCAGGGGTCATGGTAGAAGAGGGGACAGAAAGACTGCAGAAACCAGGGGTAGTATACAAGGAAATGGTTTTCCAGACACAATATGGCAGCTGCATAGGAATTCATGGCAGTCATAACAATATGCACAAGATCCGAACGCGCTCAAGCCATACAAAATCCCAATATGGAAGGGGTGGGGCACAAAGTCCTATACCTACTGAGGAACTATTGGTAAATGACTGCTACCACGAGAGGGTGGTTTTAGTTTTAAGGGGTGTAGCCCCTAGGAGGTCTAACTAGTGCCAGTGGGAGGCCATATAACTCAGAGTAGATATGCAGCACTAACATGACTTCATGGGTTTTAAAAAAAAAAAGTGAGGACACAAAGTTGGGTGGATATGGGTTGTGAGTATGGGAGGAAATGTGCAAGAGGAATGAAAATGTTCAAAATACAATGTATAAAATTTTACAAGAATAACTAAAAAAATACTTTTTAATATATTAATTCCAGGGTTGGCAAGACAGCTCAACAGTTAAGAGCACACATCATTCTTGCAAAGGACTACAGTTTAGTTCCCCACATCCATATTGTGTGGCTAACATTTGCCTGTAACATCAGCCCCAAGGGATCCAATGCCTCTGGTTTCCACAGGCACCTGCACTGATGTACACACACACTTATACACACACATACATACATACACACTCACACACATACATACATACACACTCACCTATACATGCCATATGACTTATTAATTACAGGTATAGGGAACTAGTCTATTATTACTTAAAAATCCTAGCAAATTTCACAGCACAGCACTATTCCTTTGTTAGACACCTCTATTTGCCTTTCTTAGAAATTTTCTGTTGTATCCCACCTAAACCCAGTTACCGGATGACCCAGTCAAGGATCTGGATTAATAAACCCTATTCAGTCACCCTTCCTGTCAACTCACTGCCCTTTTATCTTTCTAACAGGACTGAAATGAGTGTGCAGTAACTCCATTCTTAGTATATACATGAGGAGCGAAGCAGCTTAATGAATGAAGCACCCTGGAAGCAGCCTCCCTGGTCCCAGTCTCGCTCTCTTCTATGTGGAAGAATTTGTCACTTTTAGAAAAAGTTAGCTGGAAACATGAATTTATCCTTTAGTGTTTACTAAGTAGCCTTGAAAGTTAAATTGAATGAAGTTTCAAATGAATTTGCCTTGAGCTACCAGGCAAACTGTGGTCCTTAAACTCTACAAGGACAAGAACTCTTTTAACACTAGAGAAACTAAAGTCATGAGAAGATTCTGGGAAGGTGGCAAAAGAGGAAGTCACAAGAATGTCTTCAAACCTAGACTAGCACTGACATAATCTAGTCTGGTCTGATCTATTTAGGAAGTCCTAAATAGAGACCACTATAAGGCAAGTTCAGTGCAAAGTTATAAAATATAAGGTGCTGCTCATTCTGCAGGCAATGACTACCTGCTCAATAGCTCAGCATGTGTCCCACTGCTTGTGAGAGCTAATCTAAAAAGGAAAATCCTCATGTAAATACTTTCCAAATACTAGAAAATCTGTGTTAGGATAACTGATTATGGCTTCTTGTCACTAACATACAGGCATAAGCAGACTGCCAACATTTCATTTCTCCCAAAGTGTAAATCCTTCCTTCTCAGATTGAAAGAAATTTTAAAAATTGTCTTTTTTTCCTTCTCCCTCCATTTGTCTGTTATCCTCTTTTAGGAGCCAATAACAGATCAAGATATTCAAAAGAAAACACACAAACTAAAGTGCAAAGTGAATACCCAGCAAAGATAAGCGCAGACGTGACATGAGCTAGAGAAGGCAGTGACTAGCAAAGGAAAGAACTAAGAAAGGGAGTACTAATTCCTAGAATTACCACAGAAGATTTGGATGTACAGTTTTCGACACTAAAACGTGTAAGAGAACTATGGAGACAGGCCAGTCACTAAAGTGTTTGTTATGAGCATAAAGACTTTGAAACTAATAGCAAACTGCAAGGCAGCTAGGACTAAAGACCCTGTCAAGAGATGGGGAGGGAGGAGGGGAAGGGAGAAGGGAAGGGGAAGAGGGAGACCCAAAATTAAATTCTGGCCTTAGCACTCACACTACACATAAGGAAACATAAGCACAAGGTACACAAAGAAACAAATAAATATGCTTATTATAAGAAGAGGAGGAGGGAGAGCGCCAAGAGAAACTTCCTATAGAAAGAAAAGTTGGATCTAAACTACATAATGCTTTTAAAACAGCTGTTTTAAAAATAACCTAAAAACTAAAGGAAGGCATAAAGAAAAAGAAAGAGACAGAAAATAAAATACAACTAAAGAAATTCTGGAGCAGAAAATTTCATTAGAAACATTCAAAGGCAGACGAGTGCATGGAATAAAGAATCAGCATATATGAAAAGTTATAATAACTGAAATTAAATGAACTGAGAAATGGGAAGAAAAAAGATTGAGGAAAAGTGAGGTAAGGAAATGGGATCTAATCAAGAGAACTAGCCTAAGACATTGTGGGAATTCTGTTATACTATACACACATACATACACAAACACACACACACACACACACACACACACACATCATTGTTAAGCTGCTGTCATTTGAGTTCAAGTATCCAGATGGTATTCACTATTAAACATCAGAACTGACTCAGATGTTCACATGTCTACATAGTTTTGGCTAAGAACTGTGCCAATATTGAAGCAATCTGCCTTTCAATTTGTTAACTATACTGCTGAGCACAAAGTCTGCACTTCACCAAACAAGTCATCAGGCCAGTTACCAGAAATCCTACCTGGCTACATGTGTGCATGCATGGAGCCATTCAGCTGGAGTCCAGGAACAAGACAACCCGTAGCAATCACTGCTGACAGGGCTTACAACCCCAAGCCTCTGTAGACAGCACTACACATCTACACATGTCTCAGGTCCCACTTCAGGTCTATACTTGACAGATGTTGGGGCTGCCTCCATCAGCAGCAGCTAGCTACTGATGGGGCTATGGCTTCAGAAGAGCACTCCAGGTACCAATGTTCCTGTTCACCACTAGCCTGGCCAAACCTCCCTGCAGCAGCCACCAGCTTATAGATGCTAAAAGGCTCAGCATCTACAACTTCCTGGCAAGAAAAGTACAGCAACAAAGAATCACACACTTACTTAACTTAGAAAGGCAGCAAACTTCTAAGGTGAATAAATAAGCAAACAAGAAAGGATTCAGACTATAGCTTTCAATAATATCCTGTAGATATATAATGCTTTAATTAGAAGATGAAGACCTGGTGCTGGGAAAATGGTTCGTTCAGTAAGATGCACAAAACATAAATGCAGATTTGACTTCAGATCCCAGCACCCATATTAACAAAAAAAAAAAAAAAAAAAAAAGGAGAAAGTAGTGTAAGTAGTGTGTATTTATAGTCTCAGTTCTGAGGACATGAAGACAGAAGGATCTCTGGTTTACTGACCAGCCAGTCTAGCTGATTCAGTGAGTTCCAGGTTCAGTAAGAGACCCCACTTCAAATAATTAAGGAAGATAACAATAAAGAAAACTATTCAACATCAGCCTCTGGCCTCCACATGCACAAGTGTGTACTAGTGTGTGTGACATACACACACACACACAAACACACACACATACACAGTGAAAACACATATACATATGCACAAAGGATTTTAAGGGAGGAAATCATAACTGAATACTCACCATGATAGCTACTGCTACCACTCAATATCTGTGCTCTCTTCATCAGCTTACTGCTATCCTACATTTTTTAGAAATGCATAAATTTCTAAAAAGAGAACATGACTTGGCTATGACCAATACAATATGGGTAAAAGTGATATTCACCACTTCCAATCCAGTACCTTAAGTCTCCCTATCCACATTTCCTTTTCAAATCAACGTCAGAAGCCATTGCTGTTGCGGTGCATGGAGCAAAGGTATCTCAGAACACACCTCAGACAAAAGTGCTATTTGAAAGAATACGAAATCCCATTTTGTCACTAAGATTTGTGGCTTGTTGGACTTGGTAACAAATCATACCTAATATACAAATCTTAAAAACATTTCTCTCGCTGCTGTGTGAAATAATTTTTTAGAAGGTAAGAGAGTAAAAAAAAAAAAGACCAATTAAGGCAGAAAGCATCATAGCTCATGCCTATAATCTAACATTTGGACGAGGCAAAGTGACTGCCATGAGTTTATGGCCAGGGGCTACACTGAGTTACAGTCAGCCTGAGCTAGAGTTCTGAAGAAAAATCAAAACGTATATTCACACTATAGGACAGTAGGTCTCCTCTACTTTTTTATCTTGGTATGAAAACTCTTTTCCCATTAAGTTCCCACTCCCTCCTCCTCCTCTTGGCCCCTAGAGGACTTGAATGTCTGTGAATTTGAGGCCAGCCTGGTTTACAAAGAGAGTTCCAGGCACAGTCAGTTGTTATACAGAGAAACCCTGACCCCAAAACAAAACAAAAACAACAATAGCAACAACAAAAAGAATATTGCCCGATTAAAAAAGAAAGAAAGAAATTATATTTTTCTAAATAAACATAAGTCTCAAAAAGCTAGTCAAGTGCTGGGTGGTGGTGGCGCATGCCTTTAATCCCAGCACTTAGGAGGTGGAGGCAGGCCTCCCAAGTTCGAGGCCAGCCTGGTCTACAGAGTGAGTTCCAGGACAGCTAGGGCTACACAGAGAAACTCTGTCTCAAAAAAAAAAAGCTAGTCAAAAATACAAATCTAATAGAAGGTAATAAAATTAGAACTCTGGTACATTACTGATAGCAACATAAAATTATTACAATAACTCTGAAACAGTACTGTAAATGTTGCTTTTATTTCCTCAGATGAAGTGATGAGAGCCAAGCTGTGCAACTACTCCTCTTGGGCTGAGCCCAAATAGTTTCTATCTATCGCTAGGCCTAGGCCTGTAAGCTTCTAGTTCCCACATTATCTAATCTTCTGCAAGCCTGAACAGAGAAAGCTTCACCTTCCAGCTTCCATCTGCTAACCTAGGCCTAGAATGTCTCAGCCTTCAAACTTACTGCTGAATAAACTCACTCTTTCTAGCTCTTACTGAACCCTGGCTGTCTGGTTCAACTAAACTGTTCTGGCTCAAACTCCTCTCCCAGCTGACTGATTCAATTGATTCTCAGCTTCTGACTGAACTGCTCTGCTTGGAAAAACTGCTCCTGAACTCCATGAACTGAGCTCTCTCCCCTGTGCTGCTCTAAAGTAGCCTCTCTTTTCTGCCTATCGTCATGACAGCTGGACTTATTCTATCTCTGACTCATTCCAGTCAGCACAGACTAAAAGGTCTTTGCATGTGATCCCTTGGCAGAGCAGCCATGTTGCTGGATTAAAATCTCTCTATACAGTATTGAGAGGTCCAAAACCCTTGGGATAAAAATTTTCAATTCCCCAGGAAGCAATCTAGGCTCCTCAGAGGAAGGCACTGACAACGAATTGTTGATCAATGACAGCCCTGACTTTGGGAGGGTAAGTCTAGAGCTGAGTCAGCTCCTTGGACATCTAGCTGGAGGAGACAAGGCCAAAACAGAGCTGGTTTCTAATGAAACTAACATTGCAGCCAATCAAAAATGCACTAATGTTACTGCTTTGCCAGCTACCAATCATATTAGAGGTTACCTAACCCTTCTAGAAAATTCCCCTAGCCCTGCATGAAAGGGAGTCTGCTAGATTCTCTAGTGGTCAACATTTTAACACATGCTGCATTAAAATTACCCTCATGCTGGTAATTTCTGCAGAACAAACATTCTTTGCCTTTGCATACCACTTGAGAGGGGAGTCCTCCTTCAGTGATTCTTGGACCCTCACAGTATAACTCCCCAAAAATATTATAAATAGAACTATTATACAATCTAGCAAAAGACACAGTCACAAAAAGATGGTAACTCTACTATTCTACTTGCAAAGTGAAACAAATAAATTTACTGGAAAAAAAAAAAAAGTAGATTAGAAAGTAGTTACTAGGGACTTCCAGAGAGAATGGGTACTTTTTTTAATGGGTAAAAAGTTTCCAAACCAAGGGTCGGATGTTGAGCAGGGGGAGGGAGGAGGGAACAGGGGTTTGTTTTAGTTTTTGTTTTTTTATTTTATTTTATTTTTATTTTATTTTATTTTTATTTTATTTATTTTTTATTTCTTTATTTTTTGGAGGGGAACCTGGGAAAGGAGATATTGTAAATAAAGAAAATATCTAATAAAATAAAAGTTTCCAAACCAAGATGAAAGACTACCCTACAACATGAATATACTTAATATACTTAATAATACTAAACTATATACTTGAAAGTAGTTAAGACTGGGCTGATGAGATGGCTCAGCAGGTAAGGGCACTGACTGCTCTTCCAAAGGTCCTGAGTTTAAATACCAGCAATCACATCGTGGCTCACAACCATCCGTAATGGAATCTGATGCCCTCTTCTGGTGTGTCTGAAGACAGTGACAGTGTACTTATGTATAATAATAAATACATCTTTGGGCCGGAGCAATCGGGGAATGAGCAAGCAGGGCCAACCAGAGCCAGCAGGACTGACTGGAGTAAGTGGGGTTGACCAGAGTGAGCAGAGATCCTAAAAATTCAATTCCCAACAACCACATGAAGGCTCACAATCATCTGTACAAGTACAATGTGCTCACATACATAAAATAAATAAATAAATCTTAGGAAGGACGGAAGGAAGGAAGGAAGGGAGGAAGGAAGGAAGACAGTAGTTAAGACTGAAGCTGTGTAATCCTGAGTTCCAGAGTAGCCTTGGCTAATGAGACCTCATCTTAAAAAAGAAAAAGGGAGGAAAAACCTTAAGACTGTAAAATTTAACACCAAAAAAAATCCATAACACAAAACCAAGAGGCTAACAATCCAAGTGAAGATATGAATGATGGTAGCTTGCAGTTAACTAATGTACTGATAAAAATAGAAAATAAAAGAATTTACTGGCTGAAAATGCAGCCAGTCAGAAGTGTTTGCCTAGAATGCTTAATTTAGAATTTCTGCCTAGAATGCAGAAATTACAAGCACGCAGGGGTCAACCATTCATCAAAATGTTGATCCCCAGAGGATCAAACACTGGGTTTGATCCCAAGCACCACATAAAATTAGGTATGGTGATGCATACCTATAATCCCACAGCTGAGTATTAAGCTTGAGGCCAACCAGGGTAATGAGACCCTAGCTAAACAAGTAATTAAGCCTTCAAAAGTCAGCAAAATGACTCAGCAGATAAATAAAGGCACTTGTCATGCAAGCCTGAAGACCTGAGTTCAATACTCCTAAACCATATAAAGAGAGAAGAAAACCTACGCCACAAAGTTGTCCTCTGATTTCTATATATGAACTGTGGCACATGTGCCCCCCCACACACATATCGTGTATACACACATGCATGAGCACACACACACAGAGATGTGCATATATTATTAAATATAATAATAAGTTTTTAAAGAATTCAAGAAGCATTTGGAAATATAATGTGTAAGGTATCAGGTATGGTACATGACTTCCAGACAGGAATACCATTTAATGAGTGTGGTGGCATGTATCTTTAATCCTCAGCACTCTCTGGAGGCAAAGGCAGGCAGACCTAAGTAAGTTCAAGGCCAACCCATGGCAAAGGAAGAAATTACATTTAAAAAAGGTAGACTTAGGAAGGTTTTGCTCTGATTATCTTAAGTTGAAGCTATCTGTGAAATATCCTAATGACATCAAGAACATTACTCAAGGTATGGCAACTTATATTTTTAAAAGATGGCGGGGGTAAGGGGGGATGGCTCAGAGGTTACTGTTACTGACTGCTCTTCCAGAGGTCCAGAGTTCAAATCCTAGCAACCACATAGGGGCTCACAACCCATATGTAAGGAGATCCAATGTCGTCTTCTGGTGTGTCTGAAGAAAGCAACAGTGTACTCACATATATTAAGTAAGTAAATAAATTGTAATACTGTCCCCATCCTAAGTACATGCTATATAATTTAGACACCGTTAGTAGTATATCCCTCTCATTGGCTACAACAAAAGTGTTTCAATTTCCAAGCTGTCATTAAAAATGTACCATATAAAATCTCATTCTTTGACTATAGGAATTTTTCAACATTTTACTGATAATTTCTTTTTCTCAGTTTTAATGGTATGATCAACACTTCTATTATTTGGAAGTTGACTTTCCAGGCTGATATTTTCTATCTTATCATTGGTTTCCTATTTCCTTTGTGAAAGGTCACTAACAACTTTTATCCTTTTATTGTTTTGTCCTTGTTATATGACAGTTTAACAGCTTTTTGTTGTTATTCTGGTTATATTCTTTTTTTCCAATTTGCTTCATTTTCTTATTTGTAAAGGTTGCCGGTTGCCTCATGTATCTATTAGTCCTGCCTGTTTGCTCAAATATGAAAGGAAGGCACTAAGAAGTTGTTAAATAGTTTCTCCCTTTGGATTAATAAGAGAAGCATCTTTTCTCTCCTGTCTTTAGGCAGGATCTCACTATGTAGTCCAAAATGGCCTCGAACTTGGCATCTTTCTGCCTCCAGATGCTAGGATTACTGGCAGGCATAATCACATCCTGGAATGCATTCTCTCAATTACTACTCAGATGCCAAAACACCAGGAGCAAAAAAGAAGAGTTTCTCAAAAAGGGTTACAGTATTGAGTACTTTTACTTAATCAAATTTTTCTAGGATACTTGGTCTTCAATTATTGTTTAATGCCTAGCTTAGACATTTAAAATGTGTCTCAAAGATACATTTTAAACTATTTGTAGAGATAACTTTTAAGTCCTGCTGAGGAATTAAAGTAGGGAGTCACTCATCTGTATCAACTGACGAGAATATCTGAACTCAAGCTTTTTTTAAAAAAAAGCTTTATAGAGATTAATTCACACATCATAAAACTTACCTATCTAAAATCCACAATAGGAACTGAAGAGATGTCTTGCTGGTTATGAGCACTTTTGTTATAAGAACTTGCTGTGTGACCCTGAGCATCACAACACCCATGTAATAAACTGAACATCCAGACTTGTTTATAACACAACTCTGACTTGCTTGTTTCCAGCCTAGATGAGAAAATAACCCCAGGTTCAGGAAGAGACTTTGTCTCAAAAGGAATAGGAAGAATAGGAGAATATCCAACATCATCTTCTGGCCTCCATGCACAGTCATATATACACATGTAAATAAATATTTTAAATAAATAAAAAATAAAGTGTGTGGGCTGGGCGGTGGTGACTCACGCCTTTAATCCCAGCACTTGGGAGGCAGAGGCGGGCTGATTTCTAAGTTTGAGGCCAGCCTGGTCTACAGAGTGAGTTCCAGGATAACCAGGGAAATCCAGAGAAACCCTGTCTCGAAAAACCAAAAAAATAAAAACTAAATAAAGTGTGTGATGATTTTAGTATAATCAGAAAGCTATAGAAGCAGCATATTTAAATTTGTTGGAAGCATTACACAAACAAAATCATGTATTTTGTGGGGGGGAGGTTTGAAAAACAGTTTTCAAAAAGGTCCACCTAAATTAAAACACATGCCAGTGTTGTAGCTTTTGTGGCTTTTTTCTTAATTTTTATTTTAATTTATTTTTATATATGCATGTTTTGCCCTTCAAATATGACTGTATATCACTTGTATACTTATAGCCAGCGTTGGCCAGATGAAGATGCTGGGCCCTCATAACTAGGGTAACGCTCAGAGACACCATTTAGGTGCTGGAAACTGAAGCTGGAAGTGTACTTACTTAACCTTGAACCATCTCTGCAACCCTGTGACCAGGTTCTTTCGTAGTACGTTGTTCTTAAAATTCAACAATGTTACAACATGAATCAATATTTCATTACTTTCTAATGCTGAATAATATTCCATAGTGTCATATTCATTTCACTAACTCATCAGCTGATGAGCATCTGAAATGATACAAAATGAGCATCTACATTTTGGTATTATTTTCAGCTGCTTTGTGAGGTGGTATATTTTAAAACCTTGGATAATTTTATTTTAATAGATATCATGGCAAAATCAAGACTCATGTAAATATCTTATATTAAATCCACAAAGGGCTCCAAAGTATAATAAAATCAATACTTCCATTAGAGGAAATGTTATGTAAACTTTTTAAATTTTTATACAACTTCTAAAATGGCACTTTTTTCCTGAGATACAGTGTACTATTGACAACTAGGGTCCACAAGACTAGGTTGCAAAGCAAAAGCAGGAAGCAAGACCCTCCCATCTGGTACTGAGCAACTTTGCAATAAAATCAGCCCTTAATACTGCTCTGTCCTGGGCTGGAGAGATGGCTCAATGGTTAAGAGCACTGACTGCTCTTCCAGAGGTCATGAGTTCAATTCCCAGCAACACATGGTAGCTCACAACCACCCATAACAAGATCTGACGCCTTCTTCTGGAGTGTCTGCATACATGAAATAAATAAATAAATCTTTACTAGGCGGTGGTGGCGCGCGCCTTTAATCCCAGCACTTGGGAGGCAGAGGCCTGGTCTACAGAGTGAGTTCCAGGACAGCCAAGGCGACACAGAGAAACCCTGTCTCAAAAAAAATAAATAGCCCAACACTGGGAGTAACTGGGACCAGCGGGACCAGGCACACAGGAATTCCACCAGCCCAGTGACTCAGGTTCCTTCCAGTCTGTTTGGGCTGGTGTCCAGAGTAGACCTTGGGAGCAAGCTCCACAGCCAGTCCCACAACACCCAGAGGAAGCTCTACTCCCAGGTGACCTAACAAGCCCAGGATCACAGGATCCCAGAATCACAGGATCACAGACACAGCTTGACTGAGGAGTTCTGACACAACCAGGATCACAGGAAGGACAGGCTCCAGTCAGATTTAGCAAGGGCAGGTAGCACTAGAGATATCCAGATGGTGGGGGGCAAGCATAAGAAAATAAACAACACAAACCTTGGCATCATCAGAACCTAATTCTCCCACCAGTATTTTCACTATTGCTGTAGATGAGCATCTACATAAGACTGTTAAATTGATTGTTGTTTTATATCAAACAACTTTTATAATACTTATTTGTATTGTTATAATATCTTATAAACTTTAAGGAATATGACAAAAAAGATATTGTAGGTATTGAAAGGGAGGTCTCTGGGAGGAGTGGGGGTACAAAAGGGAAACAAGAATGTGATTTAATTCTATTTACTTAAAATATGTTTTAATGTTAACGAATTCAGATAAATTGAAATCATGTCACTTTTCTCACAATGCAATAAAAGTTTAAAAAATAAAAATAAAAATAAATAGATAAATAAAAATAAATAAATAAATACTGCTCTGTCCTTTGAGGTTACACACTCTCTTAAACAAACAAACAAACAAACACACAAACCATAAGGCTTTAAAAATAACCCAGGAGAATAATTTTCAGGGATTTTTAAAAAAGTAATAGATGCACACAAGCCAGGCCACTGAAAGCTTGCCAGGTTAAGTCTGACTTGTATTTACTTCATATGAATAAAGTGGGTATTCCCAAGTGTCCCCACTATTCCAAGATAACTGCTGCTTACTCTGATGGCTAGTGCTATACTACTGGCTCTTCCTATTATGTGCACTTCTCTGACCTCTACCTCTACTACTTCAGTGGAAGTAACTACAGACAAACTGCTGCTGCGGGCTGACCTCTCTGGGCTGTCCAACAATCTCTAAATAGGAGCTTACCTAAAAGCACTTCCTCTAGTTCTTCTTTTTCTTCTTTCTGAGAGATGGAACAAGCTTCGTGATGCAAGGGTAGGGTCGGAGAACATCTATCTTGTGGAGGTCAGTTCCCTCCTTCTACTAGCTGAGTTCTAGGGAAGGAACCCAGGCCATCAGGCTTGTTGGCAAGCACTTTTACTGCTGAGCCATCTTGCCATTCATCTCCTATAAAGACACACTGCTGTCTCTCCTGCTGACTTATAGCCCACATTAACTCTCTCTCTCATTTCTTACAGCTGTTGTGGAAAATACAGGGGTGTGTGTGGGGGCGTGTGTGTGTGTGTGTGTGTGTGTGTGTGTGTGCGCATGCGCACAGACAGGTATGTAAAAATGCATTCACTGCTTGGAGCAGCTTCTTATACAGGTAGGAATGTCAACTATGAAGAAGGAACAATTTCATTAGAAAATATAGGCTAAGTATTGAGGTACAAATCTCTAAACTCAACATTTAAGAGTCCAGTAAGAAAAGGAACACAAGTTCAAATCCAAACTAGGCTACACAGTAGATTCCAAAAAATGAATACTGTGAGAACCATTCTTCTATCAGTTTCTGAAGCAGTCCTAGTGACACTCTGCTGACCTTGCAGATCCTCTGCAGACTGTAATGGTGAGTGCTTGAGTGGGAGAAGGGTTCTAGCCAATCTTTCCTTTGAAGACAACAAAGTGTATCCATTAGAAGTGAGAAGTTACCAAATACAGCCTTTGAGCACTAGGACTCTGTTTCCCTGTTTTGTCTATGTATAAATACTGCAGCTCTTATAGGAGCTGTGAGAACCCTTGTTCCCAGCCAGTGTGCTCACCCAGGAACGCTTAAGTGATAAAACATCTACAAACTCTCAATGAATCCTAAAAGTGAGTTCTTTCTTTGATATTTCAAAACCAAAGTACTCCAAGACCTTAGAGGCCTTGGGTTTGCATAGCAAATACAACAAAACAAAACATCAATTTGATCCAGCACTTTGAAACTCATCCACTCCCTATTTCCCCCTCGCACTATGTGAGTTTTACATCTGACCCCAAATGTAATAAGATCTTACTGCCAAGGCCTCTCAAGCAGCTAGGCTTGCAGGCAAGGACTACATCTTCTAACTTCCTTCCCCCAATTTGTTTTGACTTGTTTCTTTTTGAGATAAAAATCTCATTATGTAACCCAGGCTAACCCCAAATTTATTCGAGAAAGGGTTTCTCTGTGTAGCCCTGGCTGTCCTTGTACTCACTCTGTAGACTGGGCTGGCCTCGAACTCAGAAATCCACCTGCCTCTGCCTCCCAAATGCTGGGATTAAAGGCATGCGCCACCACCGCCCGGCTCTTCTCCATTCTTAAAAAGTATGTGAGCCTCTTGGGTTCTACACTTAGATGACAAAGCAAAGAGCAACAAGGATTTATTATATTAAATGATTCAGCTCTTCAAGATTACGCTTTTTCTAGGTTCTCTAGGTTTTAAACTAAGATGACTTAATCAAGATGAAAGGGGGTACCTGGCTTACACAGAAAGAACGAAAATAAGCAAAAAAACAAACAAACAAACAACAAAAACAAAAAAAAAACCCTACTTCACTGAAGTATTTGAGGTACTTCTGAAGTACAGTGGAAATATGGAGAAAACATTGTATAGCATGAAAACAGGAACTAAGTTGTGATAGCTGAATGAGAATGGTCTTCATAAGGCCATATATTTGAATGTTTGGTGACCACTCAGGAATTGTTTGAGAAGGATTAGGAGGTGTGGACTTGTTAGAGAGGCTGTGTCATTGGTGGAAGGCTTTTAAGTCTCAAAAGCCATTCCCAGTTAGATCCCTCTCTGCCTGCAACCTGTGGATCAGAAAACTGGCCTTAAGAAGCTTATGCTTAGTCCCATCGACCCAACCTGGGAAGCATCGTCTTACAAGACACCTTATACATGCTCCATCTTTACCCACTGGTCAGTCATTAGCTACCAGACAGCATTTACACACTGGCAGACACAACACCTTACCGCTCTAAAAACCAGGCTGTGCTATATCACCAAACCCCCTGGGGTATGCTTGCCTTCATATGATCAATGGAAAGTGGCAGACATCCCATACAAACTGCTAGATGTACCACATCAAGAGCAGTCAGCAAACCCACCTACCTACATCTTATCTGGTGCTGCATTCCCACCATCCCCTAAGCTCAGTCCTAAAGACATCTATAGACATACTCAAGCTAATTAGAGCTGAAGAAACCAGACAAAAACTACGCTAAAGTATCTACCTAAAACCAAAGCCAAGAGAAAGGCTATCCAAACAAAAGTAGGAAACATGGCCAAGAATGTTTTAGTAAGAAAGCCACTCTTGACAAAATTGGCAGAGACTACTAACCTACCAGATGCACAAAATACCAACATGGGGACACAAGAAACATAAAGAAATATGTTAACAAGACACTTCCAAAGGAACGCAAAAAAACTTTTTTTAGAAAGTGCCAAAGAAAGGAAACCAACAAACTGTCAAAAAATTTTACTGAGTGAAGAATTCAACAAATAAAAATCGTTTTTAAAAAATCAGGGCTAAGCCTGGCAGAGGTGGCACACGCTTTTAATCCCAGCATATGAGGGGCAGAGTTCAAGGCCAGCCTCGTCTACACAGTGAGTTCCAGGACAGCCAGGGCTATTCAGGAAATCCTGTCTCGGAAATAATTAATTAATTAATTAATTAATTCAGGGCTAAAAATACAGATGCAGATGCTTGCAGCCAACTGCTGAACTGAGCGCAGGGACCCCAATGAAGAAGAGTTAGGGGAAGGACTGAAGGAGCTGAAGGGGTTTGTAACCCCACGGGAAGAACAACTGTATCAACCAACCAGACCCCCAACAGCTCCCAGGGACTAAACCACCAACCAAAGAGTATACATAGAGAGACCCACGGCTCCAGCTGTGTATGTAGCAGAGGACTGCCTTATCTGGCATCAGTGGGAGGGGAGGCCCTTGGTCCTGTAGAGGCTCGATGCCTGTACTAGTCAGGGTTTCTATTCCTGCACAAACATCATGACCAAGAAGCAAGTTGGGGAGGAAAGGGTTTATTTGGCTTACTTCCACATTGCTGTTTATCACAAAGGAAGTCAGGACTGGAACTCAAGCTGGTCAGGAAGCAGGAGCTGATGCAGAGGCCATGGAGGGATGTTCCTTACAGGCTTGCTTCTCCTGGCTTGCTCAGCCTGCTCTCTTATAGAACCCAAAACTTCCAGCCCAGGGATGGCACCACCCACAAGGGGCCCTACCCTCTTGACCGCTAATTGAGAAAATACCCCACAGCTGGATCTCATGGAGGCACTTCCCCAACTGAAGCTCCCTTCTCTGTGATAACACCAGCCTGTGTCAAGTTGACACACAAAACCAGCCAGTACAATGCCCCAGTGTAGGGGAATGCTAGGGCACGGAGGCAGGAGTGGGTGGGTGGGTAAGCTCCTTCATAGAAGCAGGGGGGAGAGGAGATGGGATGGGGGTTTGCAGAGGGGAAACTAGGTAGGGGGGTAACATTTGAAATGTAAATAAATAAAATAACCAATAAAAAAAACAGGGCTAGAGAATATAGCTCAGTGGCAGGACACTTGCCTAGCATATCAGTAAGTAGTACCTCAAATTTTGGCACTGAAAACTCAAGAAATAAAATACATTTGAGAGTTTCAATAGAAGAACCAATAGGAAGAATACCTTACTTTGAAGATAAGTCTTTTGAAAATATCTAGTCAGACTTAAACCACAAACAAACAAAAGAAAGGAAGAAACAAAGACTTCCAGACTTAGAGACCACTAAGTAAGCAAGCATTCAGTTTGTGCTTAAAAGGGTGAAAACATAGAAAATCTACTCAAAATAATAAAAATATTATCATTGCTGTTGTTTTATTATTACTATTATTACTATTATTATTATTATTATTATTATTATTATTATAAACTTTAAAAACAAAAAACCTTCTCCAAAGCATTTAGTAGGCAAACTACTTAATATAGAGCCATGGTGGGGGGTATAATTCAGTTAGCTCAGCAATAGGATGAAATTAATTTGGTTAGCTCAACAACAGAGTATATGCTTAGTGGTTCAATCCCAGCACCAAACAAAGGACAACAGAGAAAATTCTGAAGAAATGAAGAAAAAGGTTCATCAGATAAAAGCTCTTGCTATGAAAATCAAACAATGTGATCAATCCCTGGAACCCATGTAAAAGTAAAAGAACCAACTCCACAAAATATCATCCTTTGACCTCTGATACACACAGGAGCAAGCAAACATACACACACACACACACACACACACACACCAAACATACATACAACAATAATAGTTTTTCATCAAAAAATAACAATGTGGGGGTTGGAGACACAGCACAGTGGTAAAAGCACTTGTTACTCTTGAAGCGCCCAAGTTCAGTTCACAGTACCCACATCCAGGGGCTCAACAATGCCTGTAACTCTAGCTCCAAGGGTCCCAACACCTTCTTCTGGCCTCTGTGAAGAACCAGGACATTCATGGCACTCACCCACAGACAAACACGTACACAGGAGTAAATAAAAAACAAGAGAAATTTGGGAGCTAGAAAAACAGGTTTGGTTCAAAGCACTCACATGACAGCTCCACGACTTGTCAACACCAGTTCCAGGGAATCTAATACCCTCTTCTGGCCTCCAGGGGCAGCAAACACTCATAAACATAAAACTATTTTTCAATAAAAATAAAAGTAGTGTTTATAGTAGCGTCAACCTACATCAACAAAAAACGATTTCTGGAGCTAGAGCCGTCGCAGCATGTAAGGCCACTTGCTGCTCTTGCATAACACAGGTTTGGTTCCCAGCATCAACAATGTAGCTCACAATCATTCTTAACTCCTGTCCCAAAGATCTAACTCTTTCTTCTGACAACCACAGAACCAGGCACCTGGTGCACGGACATACTTGCAGGTGAAATACTCATACATGTGAAACAAATCTTTTCTTAAAAAAATTCAGGAAATTTCAAACAGGTATGCCATTTAAAGAACTAGCAAAGAACAAAATAAACCCAACTAGTAAAAGGAAAGAATAAAAAACATAAACAACAAACAGATAGATACATACCACAGACATGACTGGAACTTAAGAGTTACACAGCTCCATGGCAGAGTACTTACTGGTCTAGCAGGCTTGAGGACCTGAGTTTGTCTTAAAACACAGCAAATAGTATTAACAATCATAGGATCACCTTTCTTGGCACATAAAGGTATTGAAGTTGATAAACTTCAACATCTCTTTATGATTTAAAACAAGTCAAAAATTAAGGAAGGACAAAAGATACCAAAAGAACAGGGAACAAAAGCAAAAACTAACAAATGAGACTAACTACATCAAAGAAAAATAAAATAAAATTTCATTGTAACAAAGGAAACCACCAAAAATGAAAAACCCTACAAAATGGAAGAAAACAATGACAAATTATTCCCCTAACATGGTATTAATTCACATAAAAACTCAAACATTTCAACTACAAATATTACAATTAAAAGTGGGCAAGTAGTTGGCTTGCAAGAACATGCCCACAGTTCCAACACTCAACAGGTTGAGGGGAAAAAATTAATTCAAGGTCAGTCAGGCTAACTTCAAACCTGCAATTCTCCTGCCTCAGTCTGAGTTCTAGGATTTGGCAGTTTATTTAAACAAATAAAAAACCAAGCCATACTAACCAACCAGAAGATAAATGAAAAAAAAAAAAAAAGGTTCTAATCTTTTCCAGACCAAAAAAGGAAGCCCTCAGTGAGGCCTGGTGAGCACACCCTTCAATCTCCGTACCTGAGAGGCAGAGACAGAGGATATTTTGTGAATTTGAGACCAGCCTGGTCTACCTAGTAAGTTTCAGCTCAACCAGGGTTGTACAGTGAGAACTTTTAACACACACAAAAAAGGGGAAGGGGATAGAAGACTTAGACAAACTTTACCAGGCAGTTTTCTGCTGTCTTGCACCACTGAACTCATTATAGGCAACACAACACTGCTTTTATTAACTTTAGAGTTAAAAAAAAAAGATAAAAAGCTCTAACTCTACAAAAAGGAAAGTGATTTTTACAATGTGTTTAACACAAGCAGACTGCAAAGCTGATTCTTGACAAAACGTAAAAGTGTTACTGTTTTAACACCCAGTCAAGAACATTTAGTTAGCTCATTACATTTAGTTACATGATAAGCCTTCCAAGCTTCCACCAAACCATTATAATATCCCCCAGAGAGTCATTCTTTTTACCAAATAAGTCAAAGAAAATAAATTCTAACAGTAAAACCTGAAAGGCAGCCATCCACTGTCTTTTCCCTTCGGTGCTGAGGCTCCAACCTTCCTGTCCACCACAGAGCTACATCCTTAGCACCATCATGTACTTCTTAGGGGGCTACAGGACTCATCTACAAAGACAATTTATTTTGTTAATGCTACTAATGAAAAGGAATAACTAAAGCTTGGAACCTGTGCTGGCTAGGTAGGAGAATTATAAGCCTGAAAATCCAGCACAAGCTTGCCCACATAGGCCTGGGAATGAGCAAGCAAGCTGTTGAACATTCTGGAAACTAGCAGGCCAAGAAGAGATAAATAGGACATGTCTGGGTGGGCTCAGGCAAGCAGGGACCTGTCTGGGCAAGATGACCCAAATGCATGATGAGGTATGGTTGGAGGCCAGCCAGATGCCCTGCTGCCTCAATACCACCCTTAGGAATTTCCCTATGCTCTGATCTGCACGTATTCTAGCTGGTATTTGAATTATCCAATCATGTATAGGCTATGCTGATTCCTTTGTTCCCCTAGACATCCTTCCTATAAAAACCCCTAACCCCTGAGCCTCAGGGTCAATCCCTCTGTCTCCTGTGTGAGATATGGGTCCACCCAGAGCTTTGATATTAAACTACCTTGTGTTTACATCAAGATGGTCTCTCGTGTTTCCTTGGATGCCCGTTCTCCCGAGACTTGAGTGAGAGTCTCCCTATGGGGGCCTTTCAGGTGGGGGCTCGTCCGGGATACACATGACACCCAGGAACCTCGAAGACCCCTTGGAGGTACGTTTTGTATGAGTGTGGTGTGTCTGAAGTGCGGCGCCGCTGAGTGTGTGGTTTGTGGTTTTGTTTTTCTGGCAGCTGCTGCTTTGTGGTTTCAGTTTTTCTGGCAGCTGCTGCTGTGGCCTGTGAGGACCCAGTAGTAGCAGGAACCCTGGATGTGGTGCCTGGGGTAGAGGAAGCCCTGGATGTGGTGCCTGGAGTAGAAGAAGCCCTGGATGTGGTGCCTGGAGTAGAAGAAGCCCTGGATGTGGTGCCTGGAGTACCCGGAAGTCAGGAAAGCTTGACCGTTGGGTTTCTGAACGAGGGAGATGGAGTTCTCCTTCTACCAGATGACCTGTCTCTCTGTGATTTGGCTTTGATTCTGCTGTTTGGGGTGCTGGTGGCAGAGGCACCCTTCCTTGTCTGTCTGTATCTGGCCCCTGATGTGTACGAGGGAATCAGTTCTTCTCGGAGGTGAAGTGGGAGGCACAGCCGAGCAACTCTGTGATTTGGCTTTGATTATCTGTGCATCTGATGTTTGTTACTGGGCCCAGTTGTTTTTCTCTGTGTTCATGGACCTGGCAAGGTTGAGCTGTCTGTGTGGTAATTGTTTTATTCTGTGTTTCTTGGTATTGGTCCCCTATATTGTTGTCTGGGAGGATTTAGTTCCGTCGCCTCCATCGTGGGTTCGTCCTTTCGTTTCACTTTTAGATTCAGACCTGTTGAATTTGTGCTGTGAGAACTGAGAAGAAACAGAAGACTTCCCCTCCTATTCTTCTACTCTGCCCCCAGTAACGGAGGGGCAGCTGCTGCCCTAGAGCCCACAGCACCGCGGCTCCTCCGGTGCAGGCTCCACAAGGGCCAAGGTCAAGTGCAGCCAGAGAAAGAGGCCATCAACTACAGAATAAGTGAGCAGAGACCCCTGAACAACCAAGTAGGTTTTTACTAAATAGATTAATTGGGTTAAAATATTGTCTTTATTATTTGGTTCAAAATTGACATCTTATAAATTGTGGTTTTGTTATTGTGTAAATATAATTGGATATTGCAGCCTTGGGAGTTATGCTTTGTTTACCATGTGGTGGGCGCTGTTTAAATTTATGATTGTTGTACTGTGTTTCATGTTGAAGAAAAAAAAATGGTTAAAACTTTTAGTTTAACGTGTTTGAAGGCAGTCTCAATTTACACAGCAGAACTGATAAGCCACTGTGCTGTGTCTAGAAGTTAAGCACATCTAAAGAAAGCCCTGATAGAGGCTGAGTGTCTGCATGAGCTGCTCTTAAAGGGGACAGCAGATTTTTGCTTGTAATCTTGGTAACAGAAAATTAGCTTAAAATTGGTAACTCAGGATTAGAGTCATTCTAAGTAACAACATGTGGCATGAGTCAACCCAGGAAAACAGGACTTTATGATATTTTATGTAATTCTTATCCCTTATAAGTCTAGTGAGGCCAATGGTGACGCCTGAGCCAGAAATAAGATTTAAAGCAATGTCTCTTTAATGATGTATTCAAAATTGCACTGTAATGCATTCATATGTAAGGACTGGTAGCTAAACTTTGTAACATGAATATAATGTTTTTGATATTGATTTTAAAAAAGAAGATGGAATGTTTAAAACTGGGTTTGTCTGTCAAAGTTATGGTTAAGGGTTGCAAGATAAGTTGTTGAGGGATTTAGTACAAGTTGGTGAAGGATTTAGTGCAAATCACTGAGGGACAGAAAAGCAGAGGAAGAAAAAGAGAAAAGGAGACAGAAGGACAAGAGGATAGAAAGCTAAAGAGGAATAAAAGACAGGAAATACTGGCCACCGTAGTGGGAAAGATCAGTGCACATAGATGCACTGAGACTGGAGAGAGGCCTAACCTGAGGGAAAAAGTATGTCGCAGGACTGTGAATGTGTGACTGTGGAGAAGGCGTAGTGAAAGGATAAAATGTTTGAAAGAGGGTCTTAGAGAATGGAACCTAGTAAAGTGGGGACAAGTGATGAGCAGTTTAGAGACACATAAAGAAGGAGTTAAAGAAACCTGGAACAGCTGTGGCTGTTGCTGGGAGAAGGCTGTTTTACATGTGCTGTTACTGAGCCAGTGAGGATGCCTTGGTCAAACGCACCTGGAAACTAGCATTAGCAAAATAAGAAATTTTTATCTTGTCCTGTATATCAGAGATGGGGATTTTCTTATTTGGAGATTTTAAAGAACAAAGAACCCAAAAACCACCCAGAAAGGTTTTGTTTTAGTGTTTCTGTAAAAAGATGCTTAAAGTAAATTTGTTTTGAGATTCATATGTTGCAGAAATGTACAGCCTTAGTGAATTTCCTCATCCTGACATGCTAAATATGGCTGCTTGAACTCCTGGTGTCCTCAACTTCAGCCTGATCCAGTTAAGACACAGACATCAGAAGACTAATTCTGTTTTTCCTTCCCCCTTATATTCTACGCCCCTGTTCAGCTCGAAGAAGCTATGATGAATCGACTACCCAGTTCCCTGGGCTTTGGTGCTACAGAGGATTGTTGATGGGTTGTGTTTGTAGAAAATGTAAAATGGTCATATTTAAAATAGGAAAGAATAGCCAGATTTAATTGTATGGCTATAATCTCTTTAAATAGAAAACCTTATAATTATTGCTAAGTTAAAATCATATGTTCCTATTTGGTGCAGAATTTATTTTGATACAAAATCAAAGTTATCTTTGGTATAAATTTCTTCTATCATAACTTAGAGAAAAGGACCTTCTGATAATATTTACCCTGTACTGAAAATGAGTTCATTGGTGTATAGACAATTTAAACTGAAATCATTGTGTGACTAGAATTTGATCAGGTATTTAAGTATTTCTTCAGATACACAGCTTATTCTCAGAAAGTTTGCTTTGATGTTTATATTATTAAGTTCTGAATTTTGTATCCTATATTTGTAGTAGTAATTGGTAAAAGTTAAGACTTGGGTTATAAACTATTTACATCTTAAATTGGTATACAAGGAATAAGTAACTTTTAAACTGAGAAATTTGTTGTTGCAATAGTGTTCTTATTGACTGAAAGGTGTAGCTAATACAGTTCTGTTGTGCATACTTCAAGACAAAATATGAAGTTTTCTGTATCAACTTTAAAAAATTCTAGTTTCAGTAAGAATTGCCTGTAGGCTTATAAGTAATTCTTCTATTTCCCCTAATAGACAGGGCTTAGACCCAGTCCTTCTGTTACTGTTACCATAGACAGATCTGAGATGTTTAGACCTGTGAGTTTAGGGCCAAGCTAAGAAATTCATGGCTCTGAGTTTGAGTTTATAGTTAGGGTAACTTCAAGATTTCAATTAAAAATAGCTGAAAGTCGTTAACAGATAATAGTCCAGATTGCTATATACAGATAGTTGGTTTTCAAAAACATCAGAAATCCACAGAATATGGCATTTGATATTATTTATTCATCTGACTAGAGATTCGTCTGTGACTGACAGTACCTCTTTCTCAGACTCAAAGAAAAGATTGAGCATCATTGGAGCTGCTCCAGCTGTGGCAAGACAGCCACTGGGCAAAAGTTGCCTCTTCATCTGCAGACGATACTGTCCAAAAAGGACACACAGGCCTAGGACAAGCTTATATCTGCCAAGACAGAGTAGGCTAGTTCTTAGCTAGTTCTTAATGTTTCCGTTGTCAGACATTCACAGGTCAGAAGACTGAAGACTGATGCTCCAACGTTTTAAAGTAAGGACTGTCCAGGTGTCCAGCAGTCTCTATTAATTGACAGTATTTTTGGAAGCTGTGTTAGGCTTCCCATATATTCTCTATTATTCAGTCATTCCTGGATTTCTGGTGGAGTTGAAAGACTACAAAAGTTAGAAGATATGCAGGATAAGTCGTTAAGAAAACTAGTGTAGGAAGATGAGAAAGTGTTTTTATAAATGGAGAAAGAAATAAGAAAGTTGCAGAAGGACGTAAAAGAGATAAGACAGGAAAGAAGAGAAGCTAGGAAGCTTGAGAGCTAGTAACATAGTGACTGGCAATAAAAGAGAGTTAGGAGTTCCCCTTAGAGTTATGTTGGGAGACTGCAGGGGCAGCTACAGGAACATCTGCTATGGCATTGCAGCATAAGACTTATGGAGAGTTAAGAGCTGCCATTGATTTAAATATAGAAGAATGTTGCTTTTATGTAAACCATTCAGGAGTCATTAGAGATTCCATGAGAGAGACTAGATCAAAGACAGAGGGACAGAAGAGCATAACAAAATTGGTTCGAGTTTTGGTTTTCTAAATCACCATGGATAACTACTCTGCTTTCCGCTTTAGCCGGACCATTTCTTATCATGTTTAGTCTTGATTTTTAGTCCCTGCTTAATAAGAAAAAATTGCTTTTGTTAAAAATAGAATAGATGCAGTACAGCTTATGGTTCTTCAGAGACAATATTAGCCTACAGTTAAAATAAAAGAAGAAGAATGTGAGTCCTATTCTCATGTTAAAGTTTTGGACCTCTGAAATTCTAAGATTAGAATTTGAAACCAACATATAGCTCTAAGATTAGAGCTATGTAAAAGAAAAA